>JAJIBD010000489.1:0-198092 GCA_021461705.1 Cryptotis parvus
GTTCCAGCCTTGGCCCACCACCCCGCAGAACCTCACAATAAGCCAGACGACCCCCACCCACTCCATGGGCGCCGCCATTTTCCACATTGGACTTCCCCTCTCTTCAGAACTCCACCCAGCCGACCAGCCCATCACAGCCCGGATCATCGACACCCACCCTGGAACAGTTACTTCTCAATCCGCCCAGGTATGCTGGTCCAGAGACCTCAGCCATGGGGCAGAGCGGTTCCTTTGCCTCCCCTGTGCCCAGCCGCTCATGAGGCAGTCGGGAGGCATGGTGGGTTCCAGCCTTGGCCCACCACCCCGGCAGAACCCTCACAACAAGCCAGACGACCCCACCCACTCCACTCCATGGGCGCCGCCATTTTCCACATTGGACTTCCCTCTCTTCAGAACTCCACCCAGCCGACCAGCCCATCACAGCCCGGATCATCGACACCCAACCTGGAGCAGTTACTTCTCAATCCGCCCAGGTATGCTGGTCCAGAGACTCTCAGCCATGGGGCAGAGCGGTTCCTTGCCTCTCCCTGTGCCCAGCCGCTCATGAGGCAGTCGGAGGCATGGTGGGTTCCAGCCTTGGCCCACCACCCCGGCAGAACCTCACAACAAGCCAGACGACCCCCACCCACTCCATGGGCGCCGCCATTTTCCACATTGGACTTCCCTCTCTTCAGAACTCCACCCAGCCGACCAGCCCATCACAGCCCGGATCATCGACACCCACCCTGGAACAGTTACTTTCTCAATCCGCCCAGGTATGCTGGTCCAGAGACTCTCAGCCATGGGGCAGAGCGGTTCCTGCTCTCCCTGTGCCCAGCCGCTCATGAGGCAGTCGGGAGGCATGGTGGGTTCCAGCCTTGGCCCACCACCCCGGCAGAACCTCACAACAAGCCAGACGACCCCCACCCACTCCACTCCATGGGCGCCGCCATTTTCCACATTGGACTTCCCTCTCTTCAGAACTCCACCCAGCCGACCAGCCCATCACAGCCCGGATCATCGACACCCACCCTGGAACAGTTACTTCTCAATCCGCCCAGGTATGCTGGTCCAGAGACTCTCAGCCATGGGGCAGAGCGGTTCCTTGCTCTCCCTGTGCCCAGCCGCTCATGAGGCAGTCGGGAGGCATGGTGGGTTCCAGCCTTGGCCCACCACCCCGGCAGAACCTCACAACAAGCCAGACGACCCCCCCCCACCCACTCCATGGGCGCCGCCATTTTCCACATTGGACTTCCCTCTCTTCAGAACTCCACCCAGCCGACCAGCCCATCACAGCCCGGATCATCGACACCCACCCTGGAGCAGTTACTTCTCAATCCGCCCAGGTATGCTGGTCCAGAGACTCTCAGCCATGGGGCAGAGCGGTTCCTTGCTCTCCCTGTGCCCAGCCGCTCATGAGGCAGTCGGGAGGCATGGTGGGTTCCAGCCTTGGCCCACCACCCCGGCAGAACCCCACAACAAGCCAGACGACCCCCACTCCACTCCATGGGCGCCGCCATTTTCCACATTGGACTTCCCTCTCTTCAGAACTCCACCCAGCCGACCAGCCCATCACAGCCCGGATCATCGACACCCACCCCTGAACAGTTACTTCTTCAATCCGCCCAGGTATGCTGGTCCAGAGACTCTCAGCCATGGGGCAGAGCGGTTCCTTGCTCCCCTGTGCCCAGCCGCTCATGAGGCAGTCGGGAGGCATGGTGGGTTCCAGCCTTGGCCCACCACCCCGGCAGAACCTCCACAACAAGCCAGACGACCCCCACCCACCCACTCCATGGGCGCCCGCCATTTTCCACATTGGACTTCCCTCTCTTCAGAACTCCACCCAGCCGACCAGCCCATCACAGCCCGGATCATCGACACCCACCCTGGAGCAGTTACTTCCTCAATCCGCCCAGGTATGCTGGTCCAGAGACTCTCAGCCATGGGGCAGAGCGGTTCCTTGCTCTCCCTGTGCCCAGCCGCTCATGAGGCAGTCGGGAGGCATGGTGGGTTCCAGCCTTGGCCCACCACCCCGGCAGAACCTCACAACAAGCCAGACGACCCCCACCCACCCACTCCATGGGCGCCGCCATTTTCCACATTGGACTTCCCTCTCTTCAGAACTCCACCCAGCCGACCAGCCCATCACAGCCCGGATCATCGACACCCACCCTGGAGCAGTTACTTCTCAATCCGCCCAGGTATGCTGGTCCAGAGACTCTCAGCCATGGGGGCAGAGCGGTTCCTTGCTCTCCCTGTGCCCAGCCGCTCATGAGGCAGTCGGGAGGCATGGTGGGTTCCAGCCTTGGCCCACCACCCCGGCAGAACCTCACAACAAGCCAGACGACCCCCACCCACTCCATGGGCGCCGCCATTTTCCACATTGGACTTCCCTCTCTTCAGAACTCCACCCAGCCGACCAGCCCATCACAGCCCGGATCATCGACACCCACCCTGGAGCAGTTACTTCCTCAATCCGGCCCAGGTATGCTGGTCCAGAGACTCTCAGCCATGGGGCAGAGCGGTTCCTTGCTCTCCCTGTGCCCAGCCGCTCATGAGGCAGTCGGGAGGCATGGTGGGTTCCAGCCTTGGCCCACCACCCCGGCAGAACCTCACAACAAGCCAGACGACCCCCCACCCACTCCATGGGCGCCGCCATTTTCCACATTGGACTTCCCCTCTCTTCAGAACTCCACCCAGCCGACCAGCCCATCACAGCCCGGATCATCGACACCCACCCTGGAACAGTTACTTCCTCAATCCGCCCAGGTATGCTGGTCCAGAGACTCTCAGCCATGGGGCAGAGCGGTTCCTTGCTCTCCCTGTGCCCAGCCGCTCATGAGGCAGTCGGGAGGCATGGTGGGTTCCAGCCTTGGCCCACCACCCCCGGCAGAACCTCACAACAAGCCAGACGACCCACCCACCCCACTCCATGGGCGCCGCCATTTTCCACATTGGACTTCCCTCTCTTCAGAACTCCACCCAGCCGACCAGCCCATCACAGCCCGGATCATCGACACCCACCCTGGAGCAGTTACTTCCTCAATCCGCCCAGGTATGCTGGTCCAGAGACTCTCAGCCATGGGGCAGAGCGGTTCCTTGCTCTCCCTGTGCCCAGCCGCTCATGAGGCAGTCGGGAGGCATGGTGGGTTCCAGCCTTGGCCCACCACCCCCGGCAGAACCTCACAACAAGCCAGACGACCCCCCACCCCACTCCATGGGCGCCGCCATTTTCCACATTGGACTTCCCTCTCTTCAGAACTCCACCCAGCCGACCAGCCCATCACAGCCCGGATCATCGACACCCAACCTGGAGCAGTTACTTCCTCAATCCGCCCAGGTATGCTGGTCCAGAGACTCTCAGCCATGGGGCAGAGCGGTTCCTTGCTCTCCCTGTGCCCAGCCGTTCATGAGGCAGTCGGAGGCATGGTGGGTTCCAGCCTTGGCCCACCACCCCGGCAGAACCTCACAACAAGCCAGACGACCCCCACCCACTCCATGGGCGCCGCCATTTTCCACATTGGACTTCCCTCTCTTCAGAACTCCACCCAGCCGACCAGCCCATCACAGCCCGGATCATCGACACCCACCCTGGAACAGTTACTTCCTCAATCCGCCCAGGTATGCTGGTCCAGAGACTCTCAGCCATGGGGCAGAGCGGTTCCTTGCTCTCCCTGTGCCCAGCCGCTCATGAGGCAGTCGGGAGGCATGGTGGGTTCCAGCCTTGGCCCACCACCCCGGCAGAACCTCACAACAAGCCAGACGACCCCCCCACCCACTCCATGGGCGCCGCCATTTTCCACATTGGACTTCCCTCTCTTCAGAACTCCACCCAGCCGACCAGCCCATCACAGCCCGGATCATCGACACCCACCCTGGAGCAGTTACTTCCCTCAATCCGGCCCAGGTATGCTGGTCCAGAGACTCTCAGCCATGGGGCAGAGCGGTTCCTTGCTCTCCCTGTGCCCAGCCGCTCATGAGGCAGTCGGGAGGCATGGTGGGTTCCAGCCTTGGCCCACCACCCCGGCAGAACCCTCACAACAAGCCAGACGACCCCCACCCACTCCATGGGCGCCGCCATTTTCCACATTGGACTTCCCTCTCTTCAGAACTCCACCCAGCCGACCAGCCCATCACAGCCCGGATCATCGACACCCAACCTGGAGCAGTTACTTCCTCAATCCGCCCAGGTATGCTGGTCCAGAGACTCTCAGCCATGGGGCAGAGCGGTTCCTTTGCTCTCCCTGTGCCCAGCCGCTCATGAGGCAGTCGGGAGGCATGGTGGGTTCCAGCCTTGGCCCACCACCCCGGCAGAACCCTCACAACAAGCCAGACGACCCCCCACCCACTCCATGGGCGCCGCCATTTTCCACATTGGACTTCCCTCTCTTCAGAACTCCACCCAGCCGACCAGCCCATCACAGCCCGGATCATCGACACCCACCCTGGAGCAGTTACTTCCTCAATCCGCCCAGGTATGCTGGTCCAGAGACTCTCAGCCATGGGGCAGAGCGGTTCCTTGCTCTCCCTGTGCCCAGCCGCTCATGAGGCAGTCGGGAGGCATGGTGGGTTCCAGCCTTGGCCCACCACCCCGGCAGAACCCTCACAACAAGCCAGACGACCCCCACCCACTCCATGGGCGCCGCCATTTTCCACATTGGACTTCCCTCTCTTCAGAACTCCACCCAGCCGACCAGCCCATCACAGCCCGGATCATCGACACCCACCCTGGAGCAGTTACTTCCTCAATCCGGCCCAGGTATGCTGGTCCAGAGACTCTCAGCCATGGGGCAGAGCGGTTCCTTGCTCTCCCTGTGCCCAGCCGCTCATGAGGCAGTCGGGAGGCATGGTGGGTTCCAGCCTTGGCCCACCACCCCCGGCAGAACCTCACAACAAGCCAGACGACCCCCCCCACCCACTCCATGGGCGCCCGCCATTTTCCACATTGGACTTCCCTCTCTTCAGAACTCCACCCAGCCGACCAGCCCATCACAGCCCGGATCATCGACACCCACCCTGGAACAGTTACTTCCTCAATCCGGCCCAGGTATGCTGGTCCAGAGACTCTCAGCCATGGGGCAGAGCGGTTCCTTGCTCTCCCTGTGCCCAGCCGCTCATGAGGCAGTCGGAGGCATGGTGGGTTCCAGCCTTGGCCCACCACCCCGGCAGAACCTCACAACAAGCCAGACGACCCCCCCCCCACCCACCCCATGGGCGCCGCCATTTTCCACATTGGACTTCCCTCTCTTCAGAACTCCACCCAGCCGACCAGCCCATCACAGCCCGGATCATCGACACCCACCCTGGAGCAGTTACTTCCTCAATCCGCCCAGGTATGCTGGTCCAGAGACTCTCAGCCATGGGGCAGAGCGGTTCCTTGCTCTCCCTGTGCCCAGCCGCTCATGAGGCAGTCGGGAGGCATGGTGGGTTCCAGCCTTGGCCCACCACCCCGGCAGAACCTCACAACAAGCCAGACGACCCCCCACCCACTCCATGGGCGCCGCCATTTTCCACATTGGACTCCCTCTCTTCAGAACTCCACCCAGCCGACCAGCCCATCACAGCCCGGATCATCGACACCCACCCTGGAGCAGTTACTTCCTCAATCCGGCCCAGGTATGCTGGTCCAGAGACTCTCAGCCATGGGGCAGAGCGGTTCCTTGCTCTCCCTGTGCCCAGCCGCTCATGAGGCAGTCGGGAGGCATGGTGGGTTCCAGCCTTGGCCCACCACCCCGGCAGAACCTCACAACAAGCCAGACGACCCCCCACCCACCTCCATGGGCGCCGCCATTTTCCACATTGGACTTCCCTCTCTTCAGAACTCCACCCAGCCGACCAGCCCATCACAGCCCGGATCATCGACACCCACCCTGGAGCAGTTATTCCTCAATCCGCCCAGGTATGCTGGTCCAGAGACTCTCAGCCATGGGGCAGAGCGGTTCCTTGCTCTCCCTGTGCCCAGCCGCTCATGAGGCAGTCGGGAGGCATGGTGGGTTCCAGCCTTGGCCCACCACCCCGGCAGAACCTCACAACAAGCCAGACGACCCCCCACCCACCCACTCCATGGGCGCCGCCATTTTCCACATTGGACTTCCTCTCTTCAGAACTCCACCCAGCCGACCAGCCCATCACAGCCCGGATCATCGACACCCACCCTGGAACAGTTACTTCTCTCAATCCGGCCCAGGTATGCTGGTCCAGAGACTCTCAGCCATGGGGCAGAGCGGTTCCTTGCTCTCCCTGTGCCCAGCCGTTCATGAGGCAGTCGGGAGGCATGGTGGGTTCCAGCCTTGGCCCACCACCCCGGCAGAACCTCACAACAAGCCAGACGACCCCCCCCACCCACTCCATGGGCGCCCGCCATTTTCCACATTGGACTTCCCCTCTCTTCAGAACTCCACCCAGCCGACCAGCCCATCACAGCTTGCGCTGCCGCTTGCGCGCCGCGCGTTCATCAATAAAGGCTTTATTTGGAGGTGTTTATAGAGTATGCCTCCCGCACAGCAAGCCCAGCAAGCTGCTCGTGTTGTATTTGATATGCCAAATGCCAGTAACAATTATATTAGATCATTCTCATGACCTAATATAATGGTTTGAGGCTCTTTATGTTCCTGTACCGAGCCGATGCCCTTGGCCTCTACAGCATGTGACAGGACATATTGAGATATTACTGGTGCCCGCTCTAGCAAATAGATGATTAACGGGAAGATCGTGATCGTGATATACATATATGTACCTATATACATGCATATATACACATATATGTACATATATATAAATAAGTGATCCACATAAAGGAATTCTGCTACATACAATTCCCAGAAGAACATTGGCCTTTATTTTCTCCTGGATACATGTCTCCACTTTCAACGACAGCTGTTAAAAAGAAATTAGGTAAGGGGATTTAGGGGGCAGTCATGAGACTTAAAATAGAAAATTGCATGTTTTGTTTTTTTTATCATGCAGTGTAAACTTTCTTTAGTAATATATCAGATCTGTGACCATATAATTGACACTCTTGAATCTTAATAATAATTAAGAATAAGTTTTTATAGTTGACACAGAAGAGTTGAATAAAATATTCACATTTGAATGACATGTTTGTTTCACAAAACCCCAGGATTCACCAACCTATTGCACCTTCCTTTGCTGTTGAATTTTAACAAGGAGAGAAAAATATGAACATATAAGCTCCCATTGAACTGTAGTGTGATGATGCTATTAAGCTGATCTGTGAGAGCTGTGAAACCCAAACTACAAAGGCATAACACTAATGCCTTTCTCTTAAATAAATTCTATCCTGGTATTCAGTTCTTTGCAATAAAATTATCTCTTGATCCAAAGATACAGAATAAAAGCAAGTTTTGACCATTCTCTCGGGTCATTTTAATCAGCTCCTGCTTTAGCATTCATGATACCAACAGCATTCATTTTGAAAAGATCCTTTTCAGTCTTCCTAAATAAATGACCATTAGAAATCCTATCAGTGATGACTAGCTTGGGTATTATGCACAGTCATGCTTTGAATCTTAATATTTTTTAAAGTATTTATCTTGTTGAGCTAGTAAAAGTATGTTACTAGAAGTGTAACACTTGGTTATAATTTATAATCCATATAATTTTGCTTGTCAGACAGAGATATGAGAGACAATAGTCATGAATTTAGACATCTCTCAGCCTAAAAGAGAGAGTTGGCCATTTAAGACAAAAATAGAAGTCATTGCTCTATCTCTGATCAAACTTTATATTAGTAAAAAATGAATGAGATAAGGGAAAGATTATTGTCATTCTGTGTTACATAAGAGCCCTTAAAATGAGATGGGAGAATAAAGGGAGGTGGAAGGCTATAGAGGGAATTTTATGAAAATGACAAATCATAGAGGTTACTATCCTGGTGAGGATGTAATTTAATCCACACACCATAAAACAGTGCATCAAGATTGGCAAACTGGAAATTCTTAAACAAGGATCCATGCTGCCATACATAGGCAGGTTATCTTCTACCTCAAGAAGTTGCAGTTCTGCTTTTTTAAAAAAAAGATTATAAAAGGACACGGGTGGGGGGGGGCATGGGGACAAGGGCAGAGGGCCTTAGGGATTTGAGGTCACACCCAGACATTATCAGGAACTTACTGGTGCCTTGCTTAAGGAAAGATTCCCAGAACTTCTCAGGAGATCATATATGGACCTGAACTAAGTGCTAGAAAGGCAAGTTTCTTACCTCCTTTCTGTCTCTAGCCCAGTACCTAAATTAATAAAAAAAATTCTCTATTTTTAAGTGCACTGGATTTGTTAACTACATTTACAAAATCCTTTTCAACTGTATGCAAATTATTGTGTTGCTGACTGAGTACTCTCTTCATAAAACCAAGCAGGCATTTAAACTGACATAGTCAACGTCTTTCAACTTGGTTACCCATATCCATCTGCCTAAGCCTAGTTAATTTATAATAAGGACATCAGCAAATTCATACTTTCATTAATAATATAAAAATGTCCTGGGTGTCACAATAGTCCTTAAACAAAAGATGCAAAGTCCTTGATGACATTTATTCTCCTTGGTATCCTACAACTTGAATACTGTAATATAAAGTCAGTGCATTCGTACATCTTTTGTCGGATGATAAATAGCAAGGACAGAAATGATAGGGAGCTAGATTTATAGATGGATAGATAGACCCATCACCACTACTACCACTACAAAAATAAAAATAAATAGAAGCACTACTAGTGAGAGATAGAAGAAATTGGGAAAAGAAACTCATGTTACATAATTCTGTTTCACAGTTATGAGAAAAACAACTTGTAAGTGTTGGGTTTTATATTAAGCTTAGAAAATATCCAAACAAAATGTTAATGGTTCAGCCTGTTTCCTTTCTTTTTTTTTTTTATTTATTTATTTTGCTTTTTGGGTCAACACCGCGACGCTCAGGGGTTACTCCTGGCTCTGCGCTCAGAATTACTCCTGGTGGGGCGCCGGGAACATATGGCATGCCTGTGCGATTAAATTGGGTCGGCTGTGTGCAAGGAGGCAAGCACCCTACCCACTGGACTATTGCCCGCCCAGCCCTGTTCTTGTTTTTTTTTTGCTACTGATAACAAAATATTAAAGTATCAGAGTTAATATGAGCAAGGAATTCATGTTCCAAAATAAATCAGCACCTCATAATTTGTGACACCTTGTTCATATTGTAAAGGTACCAAAATAAGAACACTGAGAAATCAATGCTGGGAAAGTGTACTCTGGAAAGAACTCCAAGTGCCTGTATAAACTTACACTGAAAAAATTTAGGCTTGTGAAGGATGAATCTACTAAACAACACCCAATAGCCCCCCCCCCCCCCCCCCCCCACACACACACACACTTCCCAAGAAAACAGTCATAAAGAAAGATAAGATTACACAGAAAAGTTTTATGGAGTACCTTCTTGCATAATGGCATAAAAATTCATTACACACACAGGAGGCCACAAGTCTTTTGAGACTGATATATGCAGAAACACAGTTTAGACTATCTTATCCCCTTAGAAGGGGACAAGATAAAGTGAAAGCACTGAACTTCTAAAATTCTACATTTCATAAATGAGCTGATAGTGTTTCTTGACTGCAGCATATGCTACCATTGAAGAAAATGAAAAAATTACTCTTAACAGCAGCATTATGTTGCAGAAAAAAAAAACAGCAACTAGAATCAGAGATGGTAGCTACAGGCATTGAGGCATAAAGAATTTCAGCAGGCCCAAATGACAGAACATCGAGCCATAGAAACATTGAATTTTCCCTGTTGTATTTTTGAACTTCCTTGTGATTAGTTATTCCTTTATTTCTTCCTTTTACTCCCTTTATGGGAACACTCACATAATCTATGTTAAGCCTATCCTTGAATTTAGGAAGCAGAGGTTCCATGTTTATAGATTTGTAGATGCAGTATAATTTTCCTCCAAGATGAATGATTCTCAGAATCTCACCCATAATATACTTGATTGATTTAGATCATGATATTTGGAACTATTTACGCCAATAATAATTAGTTAATATTTTGAATTTAGTTGCAGTGCTGTAATTGATTGAAAGACTGTGGGTACTGGGATTGGGTGAATGTATTATGTATCATGGAGGAGATGTAGATCTAGGATGAGTAGGTAAGACTGTTATGGGTTGAGTGGTATCCACCAAAAAATAAGGTATGATTACGCATAAGAAGTGGAATCTGTGAGTATGATCTTGGCTAGAAAAGGCCTGGAGGAGGGTCTGCAGATATAATTATGGAATTTTAGTTATTATTATCCTGGGATATACAAGCAAGGTCTTTGACTAACATTCTTACAAGAGACACAAAAAGGAGTCTGGGTGGAGTGATAGTACAGCGGGAGGCCATTTGCCTTGCACGCGCCAACCTGAGTTGGATCCCCAGCAACCCATATGGTCCCCTGAGCACTGCCAGTAATTCCTGAGGGCAGAGCCAGGAGTAGCCCTGAGCAATGCCGGGTGTGACCCAAAAAAGAAAAAAAGGGGGTCATATGAAAATCTTGACATAGTGTTGTCATCACAATTCTAGGAGTGTCATCCATCATCAAACCAGGAATAAGCAAAGAATGGAATCTCCTCTGAGCATCTGGAAGTTGCATAGCCTGAAAAATATTTTTGACTCTTTAGAAATTATCCTCTATAATGATGAGAGAATAATCTCTAATATATGGGGAATAAATTATCATTGTATTGAATCACCAAGTAAGTGACTGCAAACTTGGGAAAAAAATATAGTGGCCACACGGTAGAACATGTGAATGGATTTCCTGACATAATTGTTAATAATGTGTCAGAATAAACACAAAAAGTGTGTTAGTTTTAAAAGTCACTTTGAGGACCAAAGATCGTACATCAGTTATGGTTCTTACTTTGTGTTCTGTCCTGGTTTTATCTCTGACACCACTTGGAAAATTGCTAGGATGATGCCATAAACAAACAAATAAACAAATAAATAAATAGATAAATAAATACATAAACAAATAGATGAATAGCTAGATGGATGGACCGAATGGATGGATGGATGGATTGATGGATGGGTAGATAGATAGATAGTAGATAGATAGATAGATGATAGATAGATAGATAGATAGATAGATAGATAGATAGATAGATAGATAGATAGATAGATAGATAGATAGATAGATAGATAGATAGATAGATAGATAGATAGATAGATAGATAGATAGATAGATAGATAGATAGATAGATAGATAGATAGATAGATAGATAGATAGATAGACAGACAGATAAAAGGAGAAGGCATATTCATTCTGAGAGTCTATGTAATTCATTTGTTTAGTTTTATACATTAGTTTTATGGTCTAGAGAAGGCTGGAAAACTATATATGACAAAACAAATCAGGGGTGACGGGCTGAAACTAAAGAGAAAGACTGTTCAAAAGAGAATTGGGATAAATAACATCATGAGTATCTAGATTATTGTGATTATATTGATTTATTTTTTAATTTTGGCAAAACTTAGACAAAACGTAAAACTATATATAAATGTATGTATTGCACTGAACATAAATTTTACTTCAGTCATTTAAACTTTTTTTAATTTCTTGGGATATATACTTATGAAGCTCTTGCTTCATAATGTTTGAAGCAATTATTTTGGAACAATTTGAACATACTGATATTGGAATTTATTTATTTCTGAAATTCACTAGATTTACATGAATTTTTAATGATTTTTGTTATCAGTTTATTCAAAAACAACATTATTTCTAATTTCTATTGAAGATTTGCTGTATAGAAAAATGCTAAATGTAATGCTCTGTCTTTAGTTTATAAGAACTGAAAGCATTTCTAAAATTAACATGAGTGTAAAGCATCCCCAAATAACTACTATTTTTTTAACTCAAAAAATATTTTTAGGCTCTTCTGTGGCAAGAACAATGTTAATTGCAGGGATTGTATTAGGAATGGCTGCAGAAGATTATTAAGAAACAAATCTTACATACTTAAGAAATATAAAGTAAGAATAAAGTAAGTATAATACAAAACAAATTCTAACTAAATCCTTTGGGTCTTAGAAGATGAAGCAATTGTACCCTTGGGAGGACCTTTTTTCAAACAGATGGACTAGAGTTGAAAAATAGGGGGGATTATGTATATAAACAGAAAAAAAGAGTTCCAAAACCAGAAAATAACAGCCTGGACAAACATGTGTGCTATTGACTGGATATTTGTTCCCCCTCAAATCCACATGTTGGAACCTGATTATCAAATATCATGGTATTAAGCTGAAGTCTCTGGAGAGTGATGAGGTAATAAAGATGGTGAAAATAGTGCCCTTATGAAAAGGAAGAGAATAGTGATATTGCTTTTTATTTTCTGCCATATTAGAGTACAACAAGACCATCATAAGGCAAAGAACCCTCACCAAACCCCCTGCTGCCCCCGGATCTTTTCTTCCCAAACATCAAAACTATGAGAAATCAATATTAGCAGTTTAACCCAGACAACCTATGGTTATTTCGTACAAGACCTCAGACAACACAGAAGTAGAAGACAGAAACAAAACAAAACAAAACTCATTCAGGGAATATTATAATCTCTGACAAGAATTAGATTTAATTGGGGGCCGGAGTGATAGCACAAGGGGATGGTATTTGCCTTGCCTATGTCCTACACGAGTTCTATCCTTGCCATCCCATGTGATCCCCCAGAACACCGCCAGGAGTAATTCCTGAGTGCAGAGCCAGGAGTAAACCCTGTACATTGCTGGGTATGACACCCCAAAAAAGCCAAAAAAAATAATTAGAGTTCGTGTAAAAACTGGAATAAAACATTTTTACATGTCTTAAATATGCTGCTTGGTGTTTGTTCTTAATTCAGTCACCAGTGAAAAGCTGTTAGTACAATACTTGGAAATTTTGAGAATCTTGTAAAGCTGTTGATGCATTTCTTTAGAAAAATTCACATTGGTACATGATGTGGTATATCACTTTAGAAGTTTCACAGACATCTGGAACACCTTGCATTCATGGAAACTTCCAGATAAAATATTCTTAGGAAGTTGCCTAAAATAAAATGAATTTTATTTCATTCCTCAACATAGGATTAGAATGGAGAACTGCATGAATAAAATGTCTGAAGTAAAGAAAATATTCTTAAATGCTGACATACATTAGAATTACCTATAGAGATTAAAAATATCTATGTTCGTAAGTGTCACCCAGATATTCTCCAAAAGACTCCACTGTGTTGAGAGAAAATTAGATTAATTTTTAAATAGAATGTAGCTGGGTTTGATACCCAATTCTCTAGAAAGAATACTAGTGAAAAATTAGAAAGGCAACTGAATTAGTCATAAGGGAGACTATTGTGAGCACTCTGTGCTTCTGCTTTCTTAGTAAAGCATGGAAGAATCAGAAAAAAATTTAAAAAATTGAGATATTTTTCAACCCTGCTAATTCTCAAATCATTCTCCACACTCAGTATTAATTTAACCTAAGCATAGGATCATCTTCAGTACTACATTTTCCCTGGAAAAAGCTGAATCCTTTACATTAGCCAGAGCATTTAAGAGGAAAACATTAGGATCACATAGTCATAGTATTTAAAGCTACTATGGTCTCAGTGGATTAAAATAGTTATCATCCGGTCTTAAAATGATCATCTGCCATAGCAGTTTGAGTAATTTCTGTTCTATGTCTCGATCTGAAAGGATCCAAGGTTTTGATTATATATCAGTCAGTCTTTCCAGGAAGGATTTTGCAAAATGACAGTATTTGGCAAAGTTCTGAAATCAGTAGGCTCTGTTGTTTATAAGAGTTTTATTGGATTCTGACTTTTTTTTATAAATTAATCACTCTTATTGTATTGTAAAAATTCTCTAGATCCCAAAAAATTTGTTTTGGGGATTAGGTATTTCTAAGTAGCTGCACATCAAATGATTTCATATTAAATCTACAAATCAATGTATTACATATACTTCCTTATTACTTCTTAAGCAAAGGTAAATAACAGATTGATTGTGTTTATTGTTAAGACTACCATTTTCATTTTTTTTAAATTCTGAAACATCTAAATGAATACATAGTAGTCATATTTATTACCAAGAAGTGTTTAGTTCATCCAAGAATAAAGGTTCACAGTGTCTACATAGACACATTGTTCTTTTAAAAGTGCTAGAATGCATTTTTTTAAAAATTTCCCAGAAAAATATTCTTTTTTCTCTACTGGTTATATCACTCCCTCTTCTTTTGGAAGTGACTTTCCCATTTGCAGATAATATTATTTTATTGAAAACTATCCATCATAAAAGCCCATCCTCTTTCCAAAGTAGACCAACCACATTATCTTGACTCACCAAGGTACAAACTCATTAGCTAAGAAATGGATACCCACTTCAAAGGTGTTTCGAACTGGAGCTGGAACAGTTAGAACAATGTGATAGACATGATGCAGAGTAATATTTGGTTTATGGTGCAGAGATAAATGTGTGAGTCCAGAAGAAATGGTAGCCATGTATTCAGACACATTAAGATAGTAAACAAGATGCATACTAAAATGAAACCTTCATAAAGAGATGTAATTGTTAAATAATTCCTTAAATTTTAGGAGTAACCCTAATATTCTTCAATGTTTTGTTCTCTAGTATGGAACCACTGTTAACAGGCAGTCTTGGAACTTGAAATGTCACTAGTTTTTTTAAATCTAAAAATAACAGCAAAACAAGGGCTAATTTCTTAAGACTCTAAAATAATGCTTATTACAAATATATGTAAAATATATGGTGCTCTATGAACTTAAGCTAAATTTAAAAATTAATTTTAGAATTTTTTTAATTTTAGAATTTTTCAAATGTTTAATGTACCTTTTAGATATTTTCATGTCACACAAGTCTCAAATTATAATTTTGAGAGAGAACAGCTTTTGAGGGAATCTATGTTTTTGTTTTGTCAGTTGTTTGGTTTCTTTTGTTTGTTTACCCAGTTTGGGTGGAGTTTATGGTCTTGTGCAATAGCAGAGCCTTAATTGTTGCCAAAATGGTTAACCAGAT
This sequence comes from Cryptotis parvus, assembly GCA_021461705.1. Taxonomy (NCBI): domain Eukaryota; kingdom Metazoa; phylum Chordata; class Mammalia; order Eulipotyphla; family Soricidae; genus Cryptotis; species Cryptotis parvus. The sequence goes on from JAJIBD010000489.1 coordinate 15,023, forward strand.
CAGTTCTGAAACAGAATTGATGATAGATCCAAAATGTGGAACTAGCTATATCTCAGTTCTGAGGAAACAAAGACATTTTTTTCCAATCTGAGCTTAGAAGCAGAGATAATAGCTAATTATTAGATATTATTTCTTGTGATTAACATTATTCACTTCAAGCAAATAAGCAGCAAATTATTTCACCACCAAAATAAGTTTGTTTAAGAACAACAATGAGAAAGCAATTCTAAGTGTGTTGGTTTCTTTGTAAGTCTTGCATATATTACCCAGAACAGAGTAAATACATATTCTTTTAAAAAGTAGAGAGAAATTGCTGAGAGGGAAAAAGAAAGTTCAGTGGATGGAACTGGGGTTTGAAGAACAGTGGCAAGTGTTAAGTGATGGCATTCTTTTATTGATTGAGCTGTTCCTGGGCAGGCCAGGAGTTCCTTCCTCTTACTGGAGGGAACAAAGTGATACAACTTACTGTTAGACTTCTATTTGAGCTGACAACACACTGGTAGAGAAGAAAGAAAAAGAAAAAATAATTTCAGTGCTTCCAATCTTTCTTTGTTACTTAAATTGCTGTATAAGCCTTTTATCCCTCTTATAAAAACAATTTTTCCTGTGTTCCTTCATAATTATTTGAATGACCATGTTTGCTACATACAGTTTGCTATATGTAAATTTTTTATTTTATAGAAACAAACTTCTAGAGATATTTTACTATGTGACACACAAAAACAGCAAACATATAAAATTGGAGGTGGTATAATGTTAAATAAAATGAACTCCAATTCCACAGTTTGATATACTAGATTCTTTTTTTAAAATTGAATCACTGTAATATAGACCATTACAAAGCTGGTCATGATTTATTGGGTTTCAGTTGTATAGTGTTCCAACACACATCCCTCCACCAGTGCATTTTCCAACCAATGTGCACTGCTTCCCCTCCCTCACACCCCTAACATACCTCTAGGCAGGCACTTTTCCTCTTTCTGTCTCTGTCTCTGTCACTTCTCTCTCTCTCTCGCTCTCTCTCTCTCACACACAAACATCATAATTTGCAATGTAGGTACTAAAGTGTCAACATGTATATCCCATTACCTACTTTCAATTCTCAGTTCTAGTCTAGCATTACTATTTCCAACTATTGAAAAAGATCCCTTCTCTATATTACCTACCCTCCACCACCCACACACATATTGGTGATTTCAACCATTGAAACTTCCTCCTGGCCCTTGTTTTCCCTGGCCTTGGATATTAGTCTCATACTGTATATTTTTTATACCCCGCAAATGAATGCAGTCATTCTATCTGTTCTTCTTCTGACTCAGCATGATACTCTCCAGAGTTAAGGAATAAGCCTTGAACACTACGGAGGGCCCCTCAAAAAAGAGAAAATATTATATAAATTCTTGATAGGAGGTTTTTTATAGTATATCTTTATTCTCCATCATCTGGGCCTTTTTCTGTAATCGTGTTGGATATGGAGTGAACTGAAGAACAATCTATCAATAGTGTTGTTCCATTTTGAAATTGGACACCAGAATTTTCATTATCTTGCCACTCTTTGGCAATGCTTAGAAAGTAAAAATATTGTATCTTGAATTTTTACAAAGCTGATTCCCACACATAAACTGAATTATCCTTTTGTGAGGGCAAAAGGGAGTGCTAGTGATGTTAAAGTAGGATAGAGTAAGGGCTGGAACGATAGTCCAGTGGGTAGAGTGTTTGTCTTGCAAGTGGTGGGACCCAGGTTCGATCCTCAGCATCCCATATGGTTCCCGAGCACCTCCAGGAGTAATTCCTGAGTGCAGAGCCAGGACTAACTCTTTAGTATGCTGGGTGTGACCCAAAAAAGCAAAAAATAATAATAAAAATAAGATAAACCCATCTTTGTGTAGGTACTGTTAAAAAATATATAAAGTGGATAGAGGAAGGCAATTTGAATCCAGACGTTTGGTTTTAGTTAACAAATCTTGCAGTCAAAGGATTTTCTCATCAGGGTGCTTCAATTCATATTTATTAAAGTATCATGAGCTACAATTGTTTTAATGTTTTAAGTATATAACGATGATTCCCTTCATAAAGAGGCAGCAGTTCTGATTTATATTCCTTCTCTAAGGTTTAGATTAATAAATTTTATTTCTTTTGTTTCCCCTTTTGGGTCACAACTGCCAATGGTTAGGGGTTACTCCTGGCTCTGCACTCAGGAATTACTGCTGGCAATGCTCAGGGTACCATATGGGATGCCGAGGATTGAAACCGGATTGGCCACATGTAAGTCAAACACCCTACCTGCTGTGCTATCGCCTCCAGCTCCTTAATAAGTTTTCTTTACATATGCTTGAGATTGAACTCTTCATTGTATTTGGAATTGATATTAATTTTTATGAACTGCTTATTCATTTACTTGACTTTATTTATAAGTAGACTTTCTTTGTAGAAATATAGCATTAAACTTTAGCCAAATATGTTTTGAATATTCTTTTTAATTGTCTGTTTTACCCTTAGTTGTGCTTTTTTAATTCTAAACTCACAAAATCTTAATGTAATGAATTTATAAATGCTTCCTGAAAAAGTATTATCTCATTATGATCAGAGAAAACTTCTGGGGCCTGAGAGATGATTGAATGATAGAATTGCACAAGCAACTCTATTTTAATCCCTGGTACAACAAGCCTGGAAGATAAGTGATAAAAAGTGAAACAAGTGATGATACTCACTTGTTTGATAACAACAGGAAGATAAGTGATAAAAGTGAAACAAGTGATGATACTCTCCATATCCATCTATTTATAGGCAAATTTCATGACTTCATTTTCCTTAACAGCTGCACAGTATTCTATTGTGTAGATGTACCAAAGTTTCTTTACCAGTCAGATTGACTAGATTCCTAAATGAACGTCCTAACTGGAGTATTCTGGCTTATAATTCTTTTGTAGTAAGACATCAATTTATTTTTCAAGCACTGACAACATGTATACCATATTTAAGGATGGTTAATGAGCAGAAATAAAGGAATGAATACTGGAGAATTGAAGCATTGTTTGATAGCTTAAACATCAAAATGTTGTTCAAAGAAAAGGGACCTAGTGATTTGTATACAATAGTTAGATAATTCATAACAAGTTTTTAAAATTGGTTAGGGTTTTATTAAGTTTATTCATATTGAAAACCTGCTATAATTGTTTTATTTATTTAATTTTTAATATCTTATTATACCACTGTGAGATATACAATAACAAAGATGTTCATGTTTGGGTTTTGGTCATACAGTGTTCCAGCACCCATCCCTCCACCAGTGCCCATGTCACACCAGCAATGTCCCCAATTCCCTCCCCCTCACCTAGTCTGCCTCTATGGCAGGTTCTTTATCTCTTTCCTGTCTTTCGCTCTCTCTCTCTCTCGCTTTCCTTCTCTTACACATTGTGGATGGCAATACATGGGCTATATAAATGTCATTCAAATACATGGGCTATATAAATGTCATTCAAATGCATAGCTGAGCTGATACAAAGGAGAAAAATTGGAGGGAACAAAATGTAGTAATTCTGGGATGGATGGAAGAACATAATTGCAAAATTCTGTAACAAAATATTAGCACATCACTAGATAGCAAAATATAGATGTTGGCGTAATATCTCATTAGAACATAAAATTATTGAAATATTAAGAAGGGAAATTGAAATTTAAGGAATGACCTATATTGTAGTACTGTTTCTGAAAAATAATTTTCCTGACTTTTTATTTTATTTTTTGTGTCAGTATTTTATTTTAATAATTACAAAAATGTTCATGTTTGGGTTTCGCCTTACAGTGCTCCAGCACCCATCCGTCCACCAGTGCCCATTTCCCACCACCAATGTCCCTGATTCCCTCCCCCCGTCCCTAGTCTGCCTCCGTGGCAGGTTCTCCATCTCTTTTCTCTCTTTCTCTCTCTCTCTCTCTCTCTTTTCTCTCTTCCCTCTCTTACATATTGTGGATTGTAATACATATACTTAGAGATTATCATGTATATGTTTTGCCTGTATTTATTGCTAAGTTCTATGTGGTAATAGACTTTCGACAATTGTTGGCACACTGTTCCCTTCTCTATCTTACCTAACCTCTGCTCCCACACGTTTGTGGTAATTTCCACCTTTTTTTCTTTTTTATTTTTGTAGAGTTTTATATATATATTTATTTATTTAAATTTTTTATTATACCACAGTGAAACATAAAATTACAAAGGTGTTCATAATTGGTTCTTGGTAATAGGGTATTCCAGCACCCATACCTCCACCAGTGCCCCATTTCCACCACTAGTGTACCCACCCCCCCTCACCCCCAGGCTGCCTCAATAGCAGGTACCTCCTTTTCCTCTCTCTGTCTCTCTCTCTCTGTCTGTGCATGTCTCTCCCTCTTCTTTTGCACATTGTGGCTAGCCCTGAAGAAATTTAGGGCTATCATTTAAGTCTCTTTGTGTATATCACTGTCTTCCCGTTCATCTTCGATTTGCTTGAGCGGGCACCAGTAACTTCTCCATATGACCTGTCTCATGCAAGTAGAGCCCAAGGGAACCTGCTTGCTCCAGGAACATAAAGAGCTTCAGACCATTCCATCAGGTCATGGGAATGAGGTCTATAATTGTTACTGCTTTCTGGCATATCAAATACGACACAGGTAGCTTGCCAGGCTCTGCCGTGTGGGTAGCATACTCTTTGTAGTCATCTCAAAATCCAGCATTTATTGATGAACCGTGCGGCACAAGCGGCCGCATGAGCCGGGCTGTGATAGGGCTGGTCTGCTGGATGGAATTCTGACAAGGAGGAAGTCTGGATGTGGAAAATGGAGGTCCTCATGGAATGGGGGGTCATCTGGCTTGTTGTGAGGCTCTGCTGGGGTGGCGGGCCAGGGCTAGAACCTGCCATCCCTCCCAGGCACCTCATGAGAAACTGGGCAAAGTGAGAGCCAGTAGCAGCTCTGCCCCATGTCTGTCTCTGGATCAGCATACCTGGGCCAGATTGAAAAAGACTGCAGCAGGGTGGATCTCGATGAGCCGGGCTGTGATAGGCTGGTCTGCTGGGTGGTATTCTGACGAGGAGGAAGTCCAAAATGTGGAAAATGGAGGTCCTCATGGAGTGGGGGTGTCGTATGGCTTGTTGTGAGGCTCTGCTGGGGTGGCGGGCCAGGGCTAGAACCTGCCATCCCTCCCTGGCACCTCATGAGCAGCTGGGCACAGTGAGAGCCAGTAGCAGCTCTGCCCCATGTCTGTCTTTGTGTATATTCAATGGTAAATCCTTGTCTAAATTACCATAGTGAATTCTTGTCTAAATTACCATTTCCCACACTTAGTAAAACACTGGTATATATTTATATCCCATTAATGAATGCAGTTATTTTATATCTGTCTTTTTTCCTTCTGAAAAATTTCACTCAGCATGATAGTCTCCATGTCCACCCATTTGTAGGTAAATTTCATAATTTCGTCTTTTCTGACAGCTGCATAGTATTCCATCATATAGATGTACCACAGTTTCTTTAACTAGTCCTCTCTTCTCTGGCACTTAGGTTGTTTTCAGATTCTAGCTATTGTGAATAGTGCAGCAATAAATAAAGAAGTAAAGATAATATTTTTGCTATTTGTTTTGGGTATCTAGGGTATGTTCCCAGGAGTGGTATTACTGGATCAAATGGGAGCTCAATATCTAGTTTTCAAGAAATGTCCATATTGTTTTCCTAAAGGGCTGAACCAATCGGCACTCCCACCAACAGTGGATGAGAGTCAGTATGCCCTTACTTTTATTTTATACATTGGATTCAAGTGAGGGTTAAATCAGACATTTGTCAAATAAGCAAAAGAATACCATCTTTTTTTCTCCTTACCAGTGAAGCAGATTAAAAGACTTTACATACTATGAAGAAAAATCTCTTTCTCTGCTATTTCAGCCCTGTCCAGAGGCCTCAGTAACAAAACTGAGCTGTCACAGCATGCAGCAATGATGACAGTCCCAAGTAAAAAAGTCTATTATACTTCTTTGACACAGGTTAAAAGATATTGGACATTTCTGAAGTGTAAATGAAAAAACAATTATCAACCATTAATTTGGAAATGCAGTGAAAATATCCTCTGAAATGAGGGCTAAAAAAAGACCAGCTTAGATGAATTTACAAACAGCCCACCAAATCACTTTCCCCAACCTCAAGCTCTACTACAGAGCAGTTGTAATTAAGACAGTGTGGTATTGGTATAGAGACAGACCCGTAGACCTATGGAATAGAACTGAGTATCCTGAAACGCACTCACAAATATACAACCACTTAATCTTCGATAAAGGAGCAAAAAAATATTAAGTGGAGCAAAAGAAAGCCTCTTCAACAAATGGTGCTGGGAAAACTGGGCAGCTACATGTAAAAAAATGCTTAGACCTCCTTCTAACGCCATGCACAAAAGTCAGATCAAAATGGATTCTAGATCTCGATATCAGACATGAATCTATAAGGTACATCGAAGAAAACATAGGAGAAACGGCTCTATGACATCGAAACGAAAAGTATCTTTAAAGACGACACACCACTGACCAAGCAAATGGAAGCAAAGATAAACAAATGGGATTATATAAAATTGAAAAGCTTCTGCACCTCAAAAGAAACGGTGACCAAGATACAAAGACAATCCACAGAGTGGGAAAGGATATTCACCCAATACCCATCTGACAAGGGGTTAATATCCAGAATATATCAGGCACTGGTAGCACTCCACAAGAAGAAAACAGCCAACCCCATCAAAAAATGGGGGAGAAGAAATGAACAGATGCTTCCAAAAAGAAGAAATTCGAATGGCCAAAAGGCATATGAAAAAGTGCTCTTCATCTTTAATCATCAGGGAGATGCAAATCAAAACAACAATGAGGTACCATCTCACCCCACAGAGACTGGCACACATCCAAAACAGCAAGAACAACCGGTGCTGGCATGGATGTGGGGAAAAAAGGGACTCTCATCCACTGCTGGTGGGAGTGCCGACTGGTCCAGCCCTTTTGGAAAACAATATGGGCATTCCTCCGAAAGCTAGATATTGAGCTCCCATTTGATCCAGCAATAGCACTTCTGGGAATATACCCTAGAGACCGAAAAACACATAGCAGAAACACTATCTGTACTTCTTTATTCATCTCTGCGCTATTCACTATAGCTAGAATCTGGAAACAACCTAAATGCCCGAGAACAGAGGACTGGCTAAAGAAACTGTGGTTCATCTACACTATGGAATACTATGCGGCTGTGAGAAAGGATGAAATTATGAAATTTACCTGCAAATGGATGGACATGGAGTCTATCATGCTGAGTGAAATTAGTCAGAAGGAAAAGGACAGATATAGAATGACTGCATTCATTAATAGGATATAGATACCAGTGTTTTAATAAATATGGGAAATGGTAATGGCAGATTAAAACTCACCACTGAATATACACAAAGAGACTTAAGTGACAAACTCTAAATATCTACAGGGCTAGCCATAATGTGTAAAATAAGAGGGAGAGAGATGCAGAGACAGAGAGAGAGATAGAGAGAGAAAGAGAGGAAACTGGGGTACCTTCTATTAAGGCGGGTGGGGGGGACGGGAGGGGGAGGGGTACATTGGTGGTGGAAATGGGGCACTGGTGGAGGGATGGGTGCTGGAATACTGTATTACCAAGAACCAATTATGAACACCTTTGTAAGTGTATGTTTCACGGTGGTATAATAAAAAAATTTAAAAAAAAAACAGCCCACCAAGAGCTGGAGAGGCACTACAAGGGTGGAGGCACTTTCCTTACATCATACTAACCATAGTTTGAATCCCTATTTGGTCACCTTAGTACCACCAGGGATCACTCTGATAACAGATCTTGGTCTCTGAGTACTAAATTTTAAAAACATAAGAATGAATGCTAAAAAATTAATTTGGACTTCTGTCTAACAACATGCACAGAACTCAGATAAAAATGGATTAAAGATCTCAGTATCAGACCTGAATCCATAAAGTACGTCGAAGAAAATTTAGGAAAAACCCTCCACGGCGTTGGCGCTAAAGGCATCTTAAAGATGAAACACACTAACAAAGCAACTAGAAGCAAAGATGAACATATGGTTGGTATCTAATACCTTGGAAGATTCTTCTGTTTTAAGATGAAAGTAAAATAAATGAGAGATTCACTGGGGGTTTTATTCCATATTAATTCCCCCTCTCCTGAAATATCACTAAAAAGGAGAATAAGGAATGTTGGCTTGATTTTTTTCCCACCTCTTTTTTTTTTTTTGGTCACACCCAGCGATGCTCAGGGGTTACTCCTGGCTCTACCCTCAGGAATTACTCCTGGCGTTGCTCAGGGGACCATATGGGATGCCGATGCCAGGGATCGAACCCAGGCCGGCATGGGCTGGCCACGTGCAAGGCCAACACCCTACCCGCTGGGCTATAGCTCCGGCCCACCTCTTTGTTTCTGCACTGTATATATTGCCCAAAGGCAATTCTCCCTTTCTTTTCATTTACTCAGCAACACAAATACACTGAAGTAAACATGATTTCTTGCAGAAAAGTTTCAAGCACACACAATTGACTGTTATACAAATTACTTATAATAATCGTCCCTCAGCGAGGAAAATTTTATTTTTTAACACAGGTTTCTGCTAACCTGCAACCCCAGAAGAGATCCAGACTCATCCACTTCAGACCCACAGCTGCGCTGCTCAGCCAGCCCCACGTGGGAAGCAACCCATGGAGCTGACTACCGGTAAGAGGCACAGCCAGTTCCTGGCTGAGTCCAACATTTCTCCAAGGGTTTGCTCACACGTGCCGGGTAGAGACCACGCTGGCCAGACTCGGAGTGGAGATTTGAGCTCTGTCCTTTCCTCCGCCTCCATGCCAGATGCCCTGGAAGATAGGCCCACCCACACCAGACCCACAGCTCCATTGGCGCACGGCTGCTTTGTGGCTGCACGATATTCTTAGATAGTACTGATTTTAGGATAAGGTCCTTCCTAGGATCTTTCACATTTATACATTGTATACAGGTCTAGACAGGTCTAACTGGTACCCGTCTTCCCAGTAGTGTAGCAAAGAAGCCAGAGCAACCCACACATCATGCGGTCAGTCATTTTCAACATCCAGACTCCATAGTTCCTCAGAGCTCCATCCAAGAGAAAACCTGACCTTTCCCCTTTAAGTTTCATCAGTAAATGCTTGAGATGAGAGCCCTTTTATTCAGAATATACCACGTACATGGCAGAGCCTGGCAAGCTGCCTGTGTTTTATTTGTTATGCCAAAAACTAGTAACAATTATGTACCTCAATTCCATGACATGAAGAATGGTTTGAGGCTCTTCCTGTCCCTGGAGCAAGCAAATGTCCTTGGGTTACACTTGCTTATGACAGGACGTATAGAGATGTTACTGGTGCCCGCTTGAGCAAATCGATGAACAATGGGAAGACAGTGACACAGTGAACACAGGTTTGGGTGAGTGTGGTGTAAAAGACTAACTGCCAATGTATGATTATAAAGATGAAGTTTGTAGACAATAGAATTCTCTGAAATAGCTACAAGGTTTTAGTATTTAAATAATTGTGAGAAGGTTCCATGTCTACTGCTAACAAAATCAAGATACACACGTTGAAGTCATGGAAATCAAGAGACACCTCATTATTTCTCCCAAGGTTTTGTGTTAGCTACTTTTTCATGTAATCTGCTTTTTGTGTTGTCTACTAAGCCTATCTACTAGACCCAGAAAGGGTGGACTAAAGCCTCTGAGCCAAAAAAATGCGATTTTTCCCATAAAAACTTCCAAGGCATTAGAAGCAAACTTTAAATTTAATTGGGAGAAACAGAGAACTATACACAGGCAACAACCAGAGTTTTCATTCCACAATACTGGAAAATAAAAATTTTTCAATAGACTTGCCTGTTAGAGATTTTTTTTTTCAAAAAAAAAAACTTTTCAAAAGAGCTGTGAAATTGAAATTTATTTGTAGGGCACAGATTTTTTTCTTGCTTTTAATGCTTTTGGAGAGGAAATGTTGCAATTTTTCAGTTTGCACAAATGAAACTGCCGTGTCCAGCTCTGTTTGTTGTTTTTTTTTTTGTCAAGATTTATAACACCCTGTTTGAATTTTCCGTATTTGAATTTGAATCTGAATCTCCCAGCTAAGATGGCAATTCAGAACTGTACAAATATAGTTCCATATCTGTCAAAAAAAAGCTTTTCTAATCCTTCACAGTTTGAAGCCACAAATTGTCAGCCTGATTCTGGAGTTTAAATAGATCACCTCCCTTTGAACTCTTAACACATCCATTGAAAGAGTGAGGTTATAGCTGTGTAGCACAAAAATAATCTTTATAGAACTCAAGTTCCCTTGGTGTCCAATCATCTTAGTATTTTCAAATATTTGGGTTAAAAGTAATGCAAGTGAGATATTAAGACACTTAAAAAAGCAGGACTTGACAAACTCTGACCCACCATCTGGTTTTGTACATAAAGCTTTATTTATGCCCGTACTAATTTATTTATATCTTTGCTTATATATTAAACAGCAGAGTTGAATAATTAGAATGAAGTACAGAATCCAAAATATTTGCAGTATTATTTTTAAAAATTAATTTTCCGTGCTAAATGACCTGAAATTTCTTTTCTTGGATTTTGTAATTATTCAAAATCTGATCAAGAGGAAAACTCCTGTCCGCACTTTTTTATTTTCTCTGGCGTATATAAACCTCCTGAGCTAGCTATTATATCTCATAAACTAAATCAGTATTACCAGCTTTAGTCCTGCCTACTTTATCACTATCACTATCACTATCTTCCCGTTCATCATCTATTTGCTCAAGCGGGCACCAGTAATATCTCCAAATGTCCTGCATGCTAGTAGAGCCCAAGGGCATCTGCTTGCTCCAGGAACATAAAGAGCCTCAGACAATTATATTAGGTCATGGGAATGACCTAATATAATTGTTACTGGTATTTGGCATATCAAATACAACACGGGCAGCTTGCCAGGCTTGCCGTTTGGGTGGTATACTCTTGTAGTCACCTCTAAATACAGCATTTATTGATGAACCATGTGGCATAAGCGGCGCGCAAAGCTGGCTGTAATAGGCTCGTCTGCTGCTGGGTGGAGTTCTGACAAGAGGGAAGTACGATGTGGAAGATGGCGGCCCTCATGGAGTAGAGGGGGTCATCTGGCTTATTGTGAGACCCTGCTGGGGTGGCGGGTCAGGGCTAGAACCCGCCATCCCTCCTGGGCACCTCGTGAGCAGCTGGGCACAGGGAGAGTTAAAACTAGTGTAATAATAATGAGAAATGGTCAATTTTTGTTCAAGGGCATAGGTGGTTTGAGATCATTATTTTTGATCTCCAAAAAAAATTTTTCAATGCTTTTGATGAGGTTAGCATCAGATAAGGGTTTTGGAATCAAATCTGGACTTAAATCCTGCCTTCACTAGTTAAAAGCTATATGATTTGTCTTTGGGAGAGGTCTGTTTTCCTCTGTATTACATGGACATAATGTCTATCTCATTGTATTGTTAAGAGAATAATGTTTTATAATATTACCTCATGACATCACTTATTGAGCCATCATTCGGTCACTAGAAATTTAAAGAGAGTAGAAGATGAATGCAGAGGGAAAGAGAGAAAAATAAAGTTACTAGGAGAATGAGGAGATTTTTCTGCTTCTTTGCCATAAACAATTCTCATGGTGAGAAATATTTTTCTATTTAGAGATAAGAACACATGCTTCAAATATGAGTTATCTTTGTAACTCAGGTTTTTTAGACACTTTAGGATTTGCTTGTTAAGTGGATCAAGTGGAATTTGAAGCTTTCAGTGGCTCGTTTCAAATGTCACAAGTTGTGCATGAGATGTGAACACATCCTAGTGCATGTGTACACATAATTACTAGCTGATTTTAGGAGCTTGGTAAACAGATTACTTTCAGAAGAAATAAGTTCTGCCTTGGAAATTGGCTTAAAATCCATCATTGCACTTGATTCATTTCCATTTATTTCCCAACAGGTAACAGATTTTATTTGGAGTAGTGAGAGGTAATGCTTCCTTGAAAATAGGTATTGTCTCATTTACATGCAAATATTTTTATCTGAATCTCAGCGAGATATATAATCATGCTGTATGTTGATGCTTGCCATGCATCAAGAATTTAATTAATGATGTGTCTGCCAGAATCAAGACAGAACCTTGGAATATTAAAAATGGCATCATATAGCTTCAAAGTCCTTGAATATTTTCATAATCTTACTCATTTATTTATTCAATTATTCACAGATTTATCAAATTCTTATTGAATTCTTACTATGTTAGACACTGCATGTGGTGAGAATACATAAATGCACATCTATAATCTTGCTTCTTTCCACTAGATAACAATCTAGTAGAGAGAGACAGGTAAACTAGAAAAGAGTCTTCTGGTTTTGATTAAATAAGACATCCATACACGGAAAGTTTGTGTATTTAGAGGTGTGGGAGTGATGGACAGAGAAAGGTAATATTCATGTAGTAGTGCCTGAGTCTTGACAAGTGGGCAAATTCCAGACAGATATGGAAGAGAAGGAACAGCATACTCCAACCCTAGCAATATGCAAACCGCAGAGTGTTTTTTTTAAGTGATGAATCCTCCCAGAACACAAAATAATAAATGCAAACAGTGTCTAAAAATACAAGACAAGTGGGAGTGAAGGTTATATAAGGTCTTGATTGAGAAAGACTTTGTCAAGCAAAACACTTTAGATTCAACCTGAAAGCAATCAGAAAACATGGCAGAAACAGTAGAAGAATCAGATAGTCACACAGGAAATGTCATTCCAACCACTCTGTGAAGGATAGTATAGTAAGGCTAAAAGCAGAGCAAACACAAAAGTGTTTTTTTTATGACAAATGGAAAAGTGACACCAGCTTATCAATCAGATGGTTGACCATAATAAAAGATGAGGAACAAAAACAAGATTTATTTAGCAGATAGGATCAACGAGACATAGAATTGAAAAAATGTATACTTCAGAGGAGAAAGGTTACTCTGGGATGAAACCCAGAAAAATATTGTGCAAAAGATCAATTTAGGAGAGGAGGGGGCTGGTTGTAAGATCATTTTATTTTATTTTATTTTATTTTATGTTCTGGTGTTTTGGGGTCACACCCAGCAATTCCTGCTCTGCACTCAGGAATTACTTTGACAGTGCTTGGTGAATCATATGGGATGCCGGGAAATCGAACCTCTGTCGGCGCGTGCAAGGCAAAGTATTGCTTTGCTATCACTCTGGCCCCTGTAAGATCATTTTAGATTACTAATTCTGTTTGAACATCATAAATATGAACTATCTGAGCATAGATGCTTGATAGCAAACTAATAGATCTGAAACAAAACTATAAATCTTGGGGCCATAGACATTTAGGTAAGTTTTAGAGTTTTGATGGTAAATTTTGTGTCAGCAAGACTAGTCTTAGAAATGCAAACATATTATTAGTTAGATGGGTTCTTTGAAAACTATTAGCATTTGAATTAATAGATTAAATAGATGAGCTGACACATCTATCTTCTCCTCTGTTTGAACTTCAGGTGTTCTTGGCTTGACATTTTCAGACTGATGCCAGGACTTATACCAGTGGCCCTCAAGTTCTCAGGTCAAAACTACCTCATTCTCAGTTCTTCAGATAGCAAACTGTACTTTTTACCATCTGTAACTGAGTGAGTCAATTCCTATAATAAATCTCATTATATTGCAATATCCTATTGTGTCTAGATATCGTGTCATGTTATCAGTGGGTAACAATGACTATTCAAATATGGTACAAATGAAAATACATGAAGAAATGTATTTCTATATGCTAAGAAAAGTTAGCATATAGAGATGGAACTAAAATATAACCTTGGAACGTTACATACATACACACATACACACACTAAACACAAATGATGGCATCTGTTTAACTAGTATGGACTTCCTGGAATCAGAGGGAAGTGGAAATAGTTGTAAGATGGAGTGGAGTGGGGAGATGGGCACGGGGGAGTAAGAAAGCTATGTGATATGATGCGAGGGGACAGGAAATGAGCAGATAGCTTTTTGGGATAGGAAAGAAAAGACCAATAAAGATGGAGGTATTGAAGACTTGAAAAGTGTGTATAACATTAGACTTGGCCCTATTCATTATAATTGACATTTTAAATAGATGAATTAATCTTTAAATAAACAGTTACATGGAAGAAAGTGCTAAGCAGTTATTTGTGATATTAAATAATCATGTCGAATATATTTGCATCCATTTCTTTTGATTTGTTGTTCAGATTACTAGATGTTAAATACTTTGGTTGCGGTGTTCACATACTTTGGTGTGGAGCTCACTATGGAAAAAGGGCTGGTACCCACACACTTTTAGTTGTAGTGCTTGCCTGAGGTCAGTCACATGTTTTAGTTATGGTGTAAATTCATATTCAGCATGTGAAGCGGTGCTAGGGACCAACGTTGGGCCTCATGCCTGCAAGCTTGGCAATTTTCCAGTTGAACTGTACCCAGACTCTTAGTTATCATAACTATTAACTAGAAGTATTTCCTCATGTAATGGAATCATCTAAAGTTAATATTGTGTGTTGAAAATTAGAAAGTGTTTGCCAAACACAAGGAATATCTAAATGGTAGTCTGTTGAGAAAGTTGCTGAGGTATGTTTTTTAAGGCTCAAAAATATGGTTTGTTTGGTTGGTTAGTTGAGGTTTTTGTTACTGTTTTGTTTGTTTTTTCTTTTTTTTTTATTTGATACAGAACTCCACCCAGCAGACCAGCCCATCACAGCCCGGCTCGAGCGGCCACTTGCAGCCGCGCGGTTCATCAATAAATGCTTTATTTGGAGGTGTTTAAAAGAGTTTGCCTCCCGCTCGGCAAGCCTGGCAAGCTTCTCGTGTTGTATTTGATATGTCAAATTCCAGTAACAATTACATTAGGGCATTCCCATGACCTAATATAATTGTTTGAGGCTCTTTATGTTCCTGTAGCAAGCCGATGCCCCTGGCTCTACTGGCATGAGACAGGACATATGGAGATATTACTGGTGCCCGCTCTAGCAAATAGATGATCAACGGGAAGATCATGAGATCGTGATCGTGATGCTAAAACCCAGAACTAATCAAAATGTTTCATTTAGCATATAATCCATCATAACCTTGTCAGAGAATGAACTTGCTTTAGAATAATGGGGTTTTCTTCATTGAAACATGTTCTTCATCTGTATGGTGATGCTCAGATCATACAGGAGGCAATGTCTTTAATAAACAACTTACAAGCACAGAGACTTAAAAGATACTTAGTAGCCTATTTTCTCAAATCTGCTGCTGACATCTTGGTCTTTGTCCGGTAGAGGTGCTGAGGATCATATCCTACAGAGAGAATAATGACCATGTCTCCTGGGCTGGATCAAGGTTTCAGGTTTGTAAACGCAATTTGAACCAAGTTGTATGTATTATGACAGATGCTAAATGATCTACAGGACAATAGGAGGAAGAAACAAAGGATTCCTAGACATGAGGAAGATGACAGGCTATAGCTGAAATAAGAAAATTGTGAGAGTTCAACAATGACTGTTTAGCCATTGTACAGTTATAAGAAACCAGTGGGTGAAGTATTTTGTCTAATACCAAATACAAATACCTAGAGCACAACTTCGTGTACTGCTATCCAAAAACAAACATATAAATTATTCATATTAAATAATGATTAAGTAAATTATTATCAATCTTTTTGATGGGTGGCACTACTGGCTGTGATCATAGCTTAATCCTGGCTCTGTGCTGAAATCACTCCTGGCATTACTGGGCATTGGAGAGGTAACCATATGTGATACCAGGGATCAAATTAGGGTCAGTTGAATGCAAGGCAAGTGTAAAATTTTTATGAGCTTACTACCCTCACTTGTTTATATTAACTTATGTCTTTTACTAATCATTTCAAAAGCAATTCCCCATAAATAATGGAATAGGCTTTTATTTTAAATAATTTAAATGAATATTTAAATATTTCTACTGAAAATATTCAATGTATGTATTATTTATGGAGAGTGAATAAGTATTTAAAAGGTTACCAAATTGCAACCTTCTTAATGTACTTCATGAGAGAACAAAAAAATTGACTAAACAAATGTTTCTTTTTAAAAGAGAGTCAAATTAATTTATATTTTAATTATATTTTAAAATATGAAGTTAATATTACGATATCTTGATACTAAGACTGAACTGAAAGAAGTATTAGAAATAAATTTATGCTCCAGTTCTGTATTTTTCGAGAGCAAGTAGCATATATTATTGCTGGGCCAGAAATACATAAACAACCAAAAAGGCAACTAAGGTTTTCCAATCCTAGGAAAACTGGTGATTTGAATTGTTTAATTTCTGGTGTTTTTTTTTCTGGAGGCTGGGTCATGGAAAAAGCAACAGTAATAGAAGGTCTGTACTATCTACTACTGAACATTCTGTGCTGCTGTAATAAATCATATTATTAAAGCATTTCTCTTATTCATACTCTGACAATTTAAACATGTGGAGAGAATCACTCTAATTAATGGGAAGACTCAGAAAGCGGCACTAATATTAATGGTAAAGATGTAGGTTACAGATGCCTCTGTCGTCCCATTGATTTATCATACTAAGAAAACAAAGTGAAAAATATTCAGATATGGCTATGTGTAGCATTTTTATTCACAGCAAAGGTCATTTAACCAATTTACAATGCCAGTACATCTTGTTAGCTAGATTATCTGGCATGTGTCTAGTATTTCAAACAGTTTCCTGTTCAGCAGCTTATTGTTCAACTCAGAGTTGAATAGACAACTGCATTTTCTCATTTTTTCAAAGCCTGGATATTTGCTGTTTTCCCCCAATGTGTCTGTTATATCCCATTCCCTGTACAACACACAGCCTAATAATCTATCTCAGGTTCATTAAAAAATTTCCCTAGGGATACAGACATGGTACAGGAGTAGCCACTGACCATTACCAGGGTGACACAACTCTCCTCCCCAAGAGGATAGAGGGAAAGAAATTGTCCACAATCTTAAAAGCCTATGTAGCTTACAATTACTTCAAGCAGACTATCACAACTCTTTCACTCCTTCACATCATTCCCCACCCCTATTCATATATCCAATTCAAGTTTAGATGATGCCTTACTCCCAGTCAGGTCTTTACCCATCCTGTTCCTCTTTTCCTTCATTGTTGCTGCTGTTGTTGTTTCAATGAACAGGTTACAGTTGTGCCAGGCTGTAGAGCTCAGACCAAGAATTGCACTTCAGGTTGCAGTACTTGCACACACATGGCCATACTCACCAGAGTATGGAGCCCTACAAGTGCAGTGCTTATACATATGCTCACTGGCAGGTCACACTCTATAGTTGATGCACACAAGTTGTGTAGGGCTCACCTGGGTTGCTGCAGCTCTCATACTCCTGCTTGCCAGTGGGTGCACTTCTGGCTGTGCTACTCACATATGTTTTTTCAGTGTAGTCTGTGCCCAGGGTCACATTCTTTTTTAGTGCTTCTGCATATCTGTCCACAAATATCCTATAAATTAAATATCACCTCACACCATTGAAAACCATCTCACACCAGTGAGGATGATAACTCGTGGATCAAGAAGACTTAACAACCAGTGCTGGTGAGGATGTGGTGAAAAAGGAACTTACTTGACTGTTCGCAAGGAAGTCAACTTTTTAGCCTTTATGGAAAACAGTATGGAGAGTTCTCAACAAAGGAACAAGAGCGTCCCTATACCAAAAATTCCCTTCTTGACATCCACCACAAGAACATAGAACATGGATTTGAAAAGATGTATGCACATCTATGTTCTATGTTCATTATAGAGCTTTGGACAATAGAAGTGGTATAGAAACACCCAAATGTCCAACAACAGATGAATAGATTAAGAAGTTGTTTGCAATAGCTATACTATAGTGAGTAGAGTGCATGCTTTGTACATGGTTAACCTGGGTTCAATCCCTGGCACATTATATGTCCCCTGAACCCCACCAATAAGGATCCCTGAACACAGAGAGGAGTAAGTGCTGAGCATCACCAGGTGTATCATCCAAATTAAGTGTACATATATATAATATATACTATAAATTGTTTATATTTATATAGAAATTCTATATATTTATTATAATATATAAAATTCTATATATTATAGAATATTCTATATATTTATTATAATATATAAAATGCTATATATTATAGAATATTCTATATATTATATAAAATTCTATATATTTTATATATACTAAACATTTTATATATAAGTATATATTAAGTATTATTTGTATATCTGCATATATAAAACATATACATATATAGAACCTTGAATATTACACAGCTATAATAGAATATATGCTCTTTCAGCTTGTTATAACTTGTATGGAACTTAAGTAAAACAAGTCAGAGGGAGAACAAATATATAATATCATTTACCTGTGGTGTATAACAAAAACATAACAAGGGCATAGATATTAAATATTGAATAATTACTATATTGAATAAGTACAATATTGAATAAGTACAAACCCTTGATTCATTGCAAAACTGAGATTACCAGGCATTGAGTGGGAAGGGGTGACAAGATGACATAAGGACAGTAGTGAGGGGTTGGGGACACTTTGATGTTGGTGAAGGTGAATAACATTATAAATAAAAACCACAGAAGTTAATATATTGTAGCCATGATACCTAAAACACAGTGTGTAAAAATAGAAAAGACAAAGAAAAAGAGACTTGTGATGAAGGGATTGTATGCAGCAGAGCTTCTAGACTAGTACAACAAAGCTGCTAGAATTGAGCCCAACCCATGTAGCACACAAAGGCATTTGACCTCCTGACCATGAAATACAGGAAAGGCATTTTCAGTCTGTGCTCTTCCGCTAGGCCAATCTTTCTTAAGTAATTTTAGCAATGAATTGATTTCTAACATGAATGATTTCATTAAAAAATAAAAGAAAATCTAAACTTCAGTTACCACATTTAAACAGAACACATTTTTGAGTGAGGGAACTTTGCATTAATCTTAGGTTTTCCTGAAATTGCTAAATCACATTTTATAACTTAACAAAATACTGTATCCTACTGTTTATATTTACAATTTACAAATTGCCCTTTTATATTTTCACTTTTGCAACGAAGCTGCTTAGTTAAATGAGCATATGGCTACCGATTATGCCCACTTTTCTCAAGTAGACAATTGAGGTATATCAGCTACCACCCAGATTCACGGAAATCAGGAGTGGGATAAGACAAGCTTAAATCTATTGCTTCCCAAAATCAATAGCTTCCCAAATCCCAAACTTTCTCTCTCCCAGCAGTGCCTGCTCCACTGAGCACTGCAGCAGGTAACTAGACGAGTCTTGGGCATGATTTTACATAAATCAAATCTTTGAAATCAGCTTCCACTCTAGAGACCCCCCCATTTCTAAGATCAGAGGCACTGGACTTATAATAGCTCTTATCTCTGAATATCTTTACAGGTGGAAAGTACACAACTAGAAGCTAGATGCCGTTTTCCTCTAGATTGCTTTGTGCTATTTTCCTGCTCCTTTGTTCACCATGGAGGCTGGGAAGCAAATAATTGCTTATAGAACATATCTCAAGCCTTCCCTAGTCCTGTCCTGTTTGATCAGAACTCTGGTCCTGTGTTGGCAGTTTTGTAGTTCATCGAGTATTTGTTTAGGTTGGAGTCACAGTACAGGAGCTAAGGCATGTGCATGCATATGAAAGACCCCATTTGAATCCCTAACACCACATATAATCCCCTCCCCACCCAACACATCCCCACCCCCAAGCATTGCCAGGGACCAATCCTGAACACTGAGCCAGAAATAGCTCCTGAGCATCACATGGTATGTCCCACCACTTCAGTAAGAAAAGAAAGCATTTACCTGGGGCATATAGGGATCAGCGGACTAGAGTCAAGAGAGACTGAATATCGCAATGGAACAACTTGAACCCTCTGTCACCATGATGCTGCCTTATGGAGAAAATGTAAAAGAATGTTGGGGGCCAGTTTGGAGGCATGTGTGGTAAGCATCCTGTAGTGGGGAGCAGAGAACTGGGGCATGGATCCTATTGATCTCCAACGCTCTTACCATTCCTTTATGATTTCCTTTTTTTTTTTTTTTTTTTTTTTTTTTTTTTGCTTTTTGGGTCACACCCGGCAATGCTCAGGGGTTACTCCTGGCTCTGCACTCAGGAATTACTCCTGGCGGTGCTCGGGGACCATATGGGACGCGGGGATCGAACCCGGCGTGTGCAAGGCAAACGCCCTACCCGCTGGGCTATCGCTCCGGCCCCTCCTTTATGATTTCTAACACGCTTTTACCATGGGTTGTTTCATCAAGCTCACAAACAATGAGGGGTCCCCTAGGATCCCTGACACCTGACATGATGACAAAAGCACAAAGAGCCTCAGGGATCAATTTTGTTCCCTTATGTGTATTCGTGCCACTTTTGTGATTTGATTACTGCAAGTGGATGCCATAGAGGAAATTTCAAAGACATGAGTGGGAGCTCTGAATATTGGAAACTGCAAACTCAATGCACAAGAATTCTATTCTAAACAACCAAGAAGGTGTTTGAAAAAAGGACACATAGTTCTGCTTTTAAATTGCACAATTTTCTACAAACATAATTTTATTACTAGTCCGCATGGCTGGAGTGTTCTGGCAACAATGACAAGCACTGGGTGTGACTCTCCTGCTCCCTGCACTGCAGTCACTGGGTGCACGCTTCAGGGAAAGGAGCAAAGGGTTCTCTGTGGCTAAGAAATCTCCAGAAACCTTTTATTTTTATTTCCAGTTCCACTTCAAAACCATCCCAAGATTCCTCATCTTTTACTAGGGAGTATGAAAAAATCTGTGGGCCAGAGGGGAAATTGAATATATTTATGTGAAATAGAGGCATTTCTGGTAAGCAAGCTTTTCTAAAAACAAAAAAATCTGTCAAGCAAATATCAAGAAACATGTGCATGTGTGCATGTATGTGTGTGTGCCTATACACACTTATGTACCAGATGTACCAGAAAAATTTGCTATTGTAGGTGGGGGAAAGTCTTTGTATGATCTTTTGTTCATAGGGTACCTTTTAATAGCACAAAACAATTTTCTGTTTAGAAATTTTATACTAGTAGGAATCTTTCGGTTTTCAATAGCTGTGTTTGCAAGTCTGTGATCTCATGTTCCAGTACACACAATAAAGTTGAATCATAAAAGGTTATCTATTACATGACTTACTTTTCATTATTTAAAAGCTTCTGCAGCCCTTATTTCTGGTGCCACACAGAGAGTTCGTCAGAGGGAAGTGATGAGGGCTTTGCCCGTCACGCTTCCTTCACTCTGTTAGGCATATAATCACAATAAGAGTGTGTTTTGTTATTTTTTTCATATTATCTAAAGCCAGATCATAGCTCCCGTTCAATGCTGACCCTTCAAGTTCCAGAACATGAGAAAGCAGTCTATTAGGAGGGGGTCGTGTGTGAAAACTCAGGAATCAAATAATCCAGAATAAGTACTTAGTTTTACCACTAGGAAGATATATAACCTAGAGTTGACTTCATGATTCTAAACTGGTTTCTAAACCCTTAAAATGAATTGAATCACAGCCACTAATTTATCTGGTTGTTGTCGGAATCAAATATCATTCTAAAGTGGTCCATCAGACACTACCCGTCTCTGCGGGATGCCTGCAAGCCTGTTGTTCTATGTCCTTCTGAAATTATCTTCTCTTACTCATCTCCTGGCACATTTGACTCCTTGCCCATTCTAGAATTTAAACTTTCCACCTCTCCCAGAGACTTTGCATTTGTAGCTCCTAGTGACTGAAACCCACATCCCCTTCCACAGCTGTCCTACACATTACTTGGGGTTGTTGCTCAAACACACATTATAACTGAATTCTACTGTTGGTACTAGACTTCTGTTTCTCCCATTTCCTCAAGGATATTATCTTGATAATCCTTGGAACCTGCAAATATGTTGCCTTCATGACAAAATGTACTTTTCAGCAATGATTAAGCATGTGGGGAGAGACAGATACTCTAGAATTATCTAGGTGGGCCCAATGTAGAAGGTTCTTTCAAGAAGGCAGTATAAGAAGAAAAGATATTTGAAGATTTCACACTGAAGATTTTGAATAATTGAAGAATGCACAAACTAAGGAATTCAGGTAGCTTCTAGAAACTAGAAAAAAGCAAGGAAATAGACTCTCTTCTAGAGTATCAAGAGGCCTGCATATCCATTTTAGACTCTCAGCCTATAAAGAATAAATTTTTATTCTTCTATATTATTACTTTATGCCAAATTTTTACAGTAACAATTAAAAATCAGTAGACATTCTATCACTTTGTATAGATAGAGGTTACATCAAATTACAAAGAGGTGTAATTTGATGACCTCTTCCTTCGTACCCAATGCTTTCTATTCTACTTATTCTATTGGTTTACTTGAAAAACACTTGACCACTACTTGATATAGTTTTATTTATCTATTTTCCGTGTTACTTTACTAGAATGCAGCACCCATTAGCGAGTGGCTTTGTTTAATTCAATCTTTTGTCCCTTGATTTGGAACTGTTTGACCTGTTGTAGGTTTTAAGACCCATTTCTTGTATGATTTAAGATCTTAGTATGATATAATTCTTCCATGTTCAGAAATAGATTGTTAGTGTATACATTTTGAGCAAATGGTATGTGATTTAATTGCTGCCTCACAGAATAGTGCCTGAGATCGGCTTTTATCTTGGGTGGAGCTCTGAGATGTGGAGTCTGTTTGTTGAAAATGGCTCCCTTTATGGTGCGGAGGTTCCTCTGGCTTCTTGTGAGGCTCTATTGTAAGAAGATAGCCCACATTTAATAAGAAGTGGCTTCCTAGAAAAGAATGCTTATGATAAAGTCAATACGAACTGCAGGCTTTCTCTGTAGCTTCCACTGGATTCTTGGAGTTTACTTTCTATTTTAAAATAATGCTTACTTTATATTTTAAAATGATGCTTTCAGACTTCTGCTCTCTCCTCACAGAATGTGTGCACCTCTTAGCTTACAAAGCTTTATATCAATAGCTATATTGATCAACTTTTTTCTAACAGGTTTCACTCTCACTGATATATAGATTTTTGTCCTTTGATTTTTTTCTTCTTATAACCTCAAATGTTGCATAATTACCACTCATTAGTCATTTAATTTGTTCTGGTCTTATTGTTATAGGAAGAACTGACTGCTGTTATAAATAAGGCTGTTCATCCATGGAATTTGCTGATGCAAATATTTACACTGGTGGTAAATGTTTCATTCCAGAAATGGGACTCATGAGATTAAAGCCATTTAGCACCAGCTTCCTGGCTTGATTTACTTATTTGTCCAATGGTCTATTAATGCAATAAATAGTTATAATGTATATACAATGTACTAGATCTAGCAGATCAATAAAATGCCTTAATAGATGGAATATCTTAGAAAAATAGACTTGACAACTAGTAACCAAAAATAACATACAGAGTCCACAAAGGAGAAAACCAGGGTCTGTGATATCATTTAGTGTATTTAATATTCAATAGTTGTTGCTCCATACAAATTTCAGGAGTGTTTGGTCAATTTCTTTGAAGAATGTCAATGGATATCTTTATAGGGACTGCATTGAATCTGTACAGAGCTCTAGGGAGTATTGTCATTTTGACAATGTTGATTCTCCCCATCCATGAACAGGGAATGTGTTTCCATTTCCTTGTGTCCTCTTTTATCTCTTGGAGAAGTGTCTTGTAGTTTTCTTTGTACAGGTCCTTTACATACTTGGGTAAGTTGATTCCTAGGTATTTGATTTTCTGTGGCACAATTGTGAATGGAATAGTTTCCTTAATATCACTTTCTTCTCTTTCGTTATTTGTATATAGGAAAGCCACTGACCTTTGGGTGTTGATTTTGTATCCTGCCACTCTACTATATGCGTCTATTGTTTCTAGGGGTTTTTTGGTAGAGAGTTTAGGGTTCTCTAGGTATAATATCATGTCATCTGCAAATAATGATATCTTGACTTCTTCCTTTCCTATCTGGATGCCCTTGATGTCCTTTTCTTCTCTGATTACTATGGCAAGTACTTCCAGTACTATATTGAATAAAAGAGGTGAGAGGGGGCAACCTTGTCTTGTCCCTGATCTCAGGGGGAACGCTTTCAACTTTTCCCCATTTAGAATGATGCTTGCTGTGGGCTTTTGGTAGATGGCTGTAACTATCTTGAGGAAATACACATGACAACCTTTTAATGTATGTTCTGTAATCCATAGTCTGGAAGGGAAGGAAAAGAGAAAGAGAGAGAAAGGGAAAGAAATAAAGAACCTGCCATGGAGGTGGGCTGGGGAAGGGGGAGGGAACCGGGGACGTTGGTGGTGGGAGTTGGGCACTGGTGGAGGGACGGGTGCTGGAACACTGTATGACCAAAACTCAAATATGAACTTTTTAATTGTATATCTTTTTATTTGTATATCTCACGGTGGTATAATAAAATACTTTAAAAAATATTCAATAGTTGTTCAATTTTAATATTTTTATGTATGAAGGACAACTTTAAGGTGCTGTGGATTCAACAGTGAATACAGCTAGCAAAATCCCTGAATGAATGGATGATATAATCCAGTAGTGAAAACAGAAACAATACCAACAGTAATAAAGGTACAAATAATACAAAGTTAGACAATCATCAATGCTACTTTTTTAAGAAAAATAAGAAATATAGAGAAAATAGTGAGTTGTTGATTGTATATTAAGACATTCTTGGAAATTATATCTCAGTTGGTCTCTTTTTGAACCATCCTCATTTTGTCTGGCTTTCTTGGACACATCTTAGGAGCAGGAGGATCACTAAGACATGTTCCTAAATCCAACCTTCAGATTGGCTTTAAATCCAAGCCAATGGTCAGTTTATGAAAGGTCTCCTACACAATCATAACTATTGCTCCCATCTCCATTAATTTTCTGTAACTTCTTATTGAGTCATTTTTATAACCACATTAATAATCATGTAGTAATTCATTTTCTTTTTTTTCTTTCTTTTATTATACCACCGTGAGATATACAATTACAAAGGTGTTCGTAATTGGGTCTCAGTCATACAGTGTTCCAGCACCCATCCCTTCACCAGTGCCCCATTCCCACCACCAATGTCCCCACAATCCCTCCCACCCACCCCTAGCCTGCCTCTAGCAGGCACTCTTTCTCTTTCCTTTCTCTCTCTTCTCTGTTTCTGTATCTCTTTTCTCTCTTCTCTTACACATTGTGGCTTGCCCTACAGACATTTAGAGTTTATCATGTAAGTCTCTTTGTGTATATTCAATGGTGAGTTCTAGTCTGACGTCACCATTCCCCATCAGCCCCCTAGTTTGTTACAATTACAGTGATCATTACAGTGTATATATGGGCAATATCCTGGGCAGGACCTGGTCCTAAACTTGATTATTATCTAAGCATGTTGGGCGGCTTCTCTGCTCACCAGCACAGCTGTGCATCTGGTCTGTCCCTTCTTTGGCTTTGCTGGTTGTGGTGGCTGTGGCTCATAGCTATGCCCGCTGGGACAAGGAGGCAGAGGGGATGGTGGGAGGGCCCTCTGATCCCTGCTTCAAGTCCAGCCAGCTGAAGCCACCTCACCCACATGTCTGCTGACCCTAGGAGCTGTGCTGAACCTAGCCAGGGGCCGAGCCTTTTTCTCTCTCCTGTCACTCCATGGACTGCTAGTAATTCATTTTCTACAAAGAACAATGAAAGGTAATTTTTAAAATTCAACGTATATGAGTTAAATCCACATGAATAATAAAAGAAAAATAGGAATTGATTCTGAGTATGGAAGGAAGAACTTAAATGAAATCCAAAATGCTAATTTATTGGCAATGTTTTCAGTCTAGATAAATTTTTCTCATGCCCAATTGAGTAAAATATGGAAGTATATGGAAATTGTTGGTAAAAAAAAAAACTATTTTATTGAGTGAACAGTGGCTTGAAGATTGACCAAAAGAGAGCCAGTAAGATCACTTAGAGGGTTGGAGTGTATTCATTACTCATGGGAGTCATGGGTCATTTTCAGCACCAAGTAATTTCTAAGCACTGCTAGGTGTAGCCCCCAGTTATTGCTGGTTGTGACCACACAAAGCTAACAAACAAAACCTTGACCAAAGTATCCATATTTATTGAACATCTACTATGTGTAAAACCAATTGTTCGAGAATTAAAAATAGGAAACAGAACCTTTTTTTTCCTTTGATTTTTCTCTACTTAGAATGAAATACAGGTACCCATGGCTAGGTTAATGATTTACTTTTTAAAATTAATTATTCAAATATTGTAGAACTTCAGGAATATAGACTAACACTCTATAATGCATGAAGTCCACCAAGAATAGCAGTTTAGTTGGTTTTTCTGGTTAATTCAGTTTTTCCTAAAAAATCCAAAATATGTCATTTCTCTTATATTTACACCATTAAGCATGCCATTTTATTTTTATTTTTTTAAGTATTTTATTATACCACCGTGAGATATACAAATAAAAGATATACAATTAAAAAGTTCATGTTTGGGTTTTGGTCATACAGTGTTCCAGCACCCGTCCCTCCACCAGTGCCCATCTCCCACCACCAACATCCCCGGTTCCCTCCCCTTCCCCAGCCCACCTCCATGGCAGGTTCTTTATTTCTTTCCCTTTCTCTCTCTTTCTCTTTTCCTTCCCTTCCAGACTATGGATTACAGAACATACATTAAAAGGTTGTCATGTGTATCCTTTTGCCTCTATTTAATGCTCAGTTCTAGGTTGGCATTAGTACCCTCGACAATTATTAGCACCCTGTTCCATTTTCTGTCTTACCTAACCTCTGACTCCCACCAAAATAAGTAACTATTCCCTCCTGAATATAGCATTCTATACTTCTGCACACTTGTATTTTTGAATTTATCATCTGGGTAAAGGTTGACCTGTACTCATTTCTGTATACTATGTCCTACTCCATTTCTCCCAGTTTCCTGATAATAAGAGCATCTGAGGACATTAATTATCCATATTACCTGGCTTCTCCCTGGAAATTCTGATTCGTTGTTTCTGAGTTACAACTCAGAGATCTGTTGTTCTGACCAGCTTCCCTGATGAGTTTTATCGTCAGGATAGACTGGCAAATGAATACTCATCGAGCCAGTAACAACACTAAGATAATATAATTCAGTAAATGGAAAAATACTATAGATAAATTGAACTTTTTCTTGTCCTTTTACAAGAGCATCATCAAATAAACTTAGTTTTCCTATTTCAGAAACATTTGTCAGGTTTGTATTCTAAGTCTGAAGAAGTTGGGAAGAGCACTAATTAATATGATTAAATGAAGAGTATTAATTTAATATGATTAATGCTTTATCTCCCCAGGCTCCTATAGGAGTAAAGAAATTAATACACAAGTGATAGTTGCTGCTGCTGCAATATAATAGCTAACAATTGTTTATTCATAGCCCTGTACTTTTAAGCAATGGTTTGCTACTGGTGTTGGTGGTGGTGTTGTTTGTGGTGCTGAAATAGATAAAATCAAGGACCATACACATGCAGAACAATTTTTCTACCATTCAGCCACATGCTCAGCCCACCAGGTTACTCTTTAGACCAGTCACCTCTCAATGTCTAAGTGTGGGACATAATGCATCAACTGTTTAAAATACCCCAGGATCTCAATATGTAGTCAGAGCAAAGAACCACTCAGAGTTACACAGTGTTAGACAGAGAAATGGATTTATTCATCTGGTTTTATGTTCAAAATTTATCACCTATTAGCTAAGAAATTAAACAGAGAACCTCCCAGTTTCTGTTTCTTCATCTGTAAAATAACACCTACATCAGAAGATTATTACAGGGATTAAAGAGATAATACATGCAGCAGTGCCCTGTAACTAAATACACAAAAGAAAGGTATCATTACTACTCCTGTTTGGGCATCAATCCAAATGGCAGAGTAGGATATTTGCTTGCTTAACATCACAAATACAATCCTGAATGTAAATTTATTCTTGTACTTGTGCCTAAAATATATTCTATATAAGCCAAAGAAGTTAAAGACTCAGATGATTCAGTAATTTTTTAAAGTAATGGATAATCTTCTCCCACTTTCCATCTACTCATTCTATTTTATGTGTTTAAATTTATATAAGATTTTAATAACAAAATCTATGTTGTTTGAAAATAATATAGTTTTACCTGCAGTCCAATAACTACCAATCATCGTTTCTACACTTGATCTTAGCCAAAAGGCCGAGAAGCGATTACCAGCCAACATTTAATGACAAACCGTACTTTGGAATGTCACCACTATATTCACATAGCTAAATCTGGGACTAAGAGTAAAAGACAAGAAAGAAGTGCAGAGACCTCACATTTAAGACTCTGTGTTCAAGGAAAATTAGGTTGAAGCATTGTTCTAAAGCATGAGTTAAGATTGATGAATTAATACCAAGAGGCTTAAAACAGTGTTTCTCAACTGGTGGCGAAGGGTAAAAATCGCTGAAAAAAGGAAAGGGGCATGGCACAAAAAGTAGGGAACCATATGGTAGTAAGGGTAGTCAAAGGAAAGAAATAAGATTGGAAAGGGCCACTGTTAGAAAAAATGCTTAGAAAAACTGCACTAGAGCAATGTTACTTTGTCCTCAGGGATCAATCCTGCATTGTTCATGGGACATATGTGTGCAGGGAAGCAAATCAGAGTCCACTGAATACAGGACAAGTGGCACAACCTCTGAGTATCATTCTGTTCCCATGTTACTTTGGATGTGGTATATAAACCACTGGTAACTACGTAGGCTGCAGTCACATCAACTAGGTGCTTATTAGAATCACAGGACCCATCCAGATATATTAGATCCACATCGGTAACTTTAGTATAAATTCCCAGGTAATTTGTTTTTTTTTTTATTTTTTTTTTTTTTTTTATTATACCACCGTGAAACATACAATTACAAAGGTGTTCTAATTGGTTCTTGGTAATACAGTATTCCAGCACCCATCCCTCCACCAGGCCCCCATTTCCACCACCATGTACCCCTCCCCCCGTCCCCCACCCGCCTAATAGCGGTACCCCAGGTTCCTCTCTTTCTCTCTCTATCTCTCTCTGTCTCTGCATCTCTCTCCCTCTTATTTTACAATTGTGGCTAGCCCTCAGATATTTAGAGTTTATCACTTAAGTCTCTTTTTCTTGTGAGTTTTATCTGCATTACCTTTCCGTTTATTAAAACACTGTTTATATCCTATTAAGAATGCAGTCATTCTTATCTTCCATTTCCTCTGACTTCCCGCTGATAGCTCTTGTCCATCCATTTGCCAATTCATGATTTCATCCTCTGCAGCCGCATATATTCCATAGTGTAGATGAATCACAGTTTCTTTAGCCATCCTTTTCCGGCTTTAGGTTGTTTCCAGATTCTAGCTATATTCATAGATGAATAAAAGTACAATAGTGTTTCTGCTTTGTTTTTCGTCTCTAGGGTATATTCCCAGAGGCATTGCTGGATCAAATGGGAGCCTGTTAAGATTATAGAAGTACTATAGAAAGTTATCCACAGGCGGAGGCGGGAGGGGAGTGTTTCTAA
Organism: Cryptotis parvus; assembly: GCA_021461705.1. Classification (NCBI taxonomy): domain Eukaryota; kingdom Metazoa; phylum Chordata; class Mammalia; order Eulipotyphla; family Soricidae; genus Cryptotis; species Cryptotis parvus. Next base: position 44,649 of record JAJIBD010000489.1, read on the forward strand.
AGAAAACTATAGCATGCAATCTCCAAACACAAACAAATAATAAAATCCTCCATGGGAAGTTAGACAACTCCATTCTCTCAGACATCAAGCATGAGCTATCCCTCTGTGAATATGTCTTGCTTGTTCCCTTGCACTTCTCCAATGGCGTCAGTCAGGGTTGACATATAGGAATACACTCAATGTGTTAATTCTCATTTCCTCTGTCACCTCTGCATTTTAGCAAACCTTCTAGGTTATGAGAAAATGATCTAGATTTTCCAAAATAAATTTAGCCTGTAGATAATCACTATTTATTTTACTCCACCCTATTATTTGAAACATGTTCTTTGTTTTCATTATTCTGAGAAAATAGTCTACCCTGCAATAGAAGGGTTAATTCATGAGCTGAAAAACTGGTTTATATTTTGCTGAGAGAGCTAGCTTAGATGGCTGGTTCTTCTTGCTGAGAGAGGCAGTTAATCAGTATATAAAGACCTGTGATTGATGTGGCACAACATCAAAAGGTACGTGGTTTATTTCTCAATTCATGAGCTTACTCCCTGGGAAGAAGGCTAAGAAAGATGCAGCTCTATGGAAGCCACCACATCCGCTCATCTCTTCCTATAGACTGCCTGGTTCTTTTAATGTCAAATCATCTGTATCCCATCTCTATAGTTTTTTATCTACTTCAGAGTCTCAGTATCCCTTCGAAGCATGTTTGCATTGGAGGGCAGCTAGTTCTAAAATGACATTGGTACCCAACACTTAGACTCACTTTAAATTAGCTAAGCATTTGTTAATTTCTTTTTATTCAAAATTGTTTTTATATTTGCAGATATGTGTTACTGTTATCTGCACTCATTCAAACCCATAAGAAATTAAAACAGGTGCCACATTATTTGGTAGTTTGTTTTGAGAAAAAAAAAATACTCCAACATGAGAGTAAGGCAAATATCTCACCTTGAGAAGCAAATCTAAACATATTTCATTTAGAAAGGAAAAATAAAGCCATACTGAAGAATACAGAGAAAAATAAGATTTGCCTTCCAAATAATGAAGTGCTGAAAACAGACTCGAACTTTTAAAAAAGTTGAAAAGTACCTGAGAGGTATATTATAAACAAATATCTAACCTCTTTAACTGTTTAATCCACCTCTTTTTAAATTTCTAGCTATAAATGTAGAAACCACATCTTTATAATGTTTCAGTAAGCAAAATCCTATATGATGTATTAAATTAAAATTCTTATGTCCCATAAGCAAATAAATATGCCTTTAAGGAATTTATATTATTATTGCTATATATTTCTATATAGTACATATTCATATATGTGATATGTTTATATATGAATATATGTTTATATATTATGTATTTACTATACATATAGCATTATATATATATATATACATATTTCCAGGGATTGAATTCAGAACCTTGGTGCCCGAATACTAAATAACTGCCAAACTAAAAATAATAAAAGTAATACAAAAATTAGAAAGAAACTAAGGAAACAGTTTGACTCATTAATATTTTCTGAAGTGAAATAAATTACATCTTAAAGTCATTTTACTATTAGCAATGCAAAATGTATTAATATATATAAAATGTATTTGAGACTCAGATACATGGGCAGAACTGCTACCGGTTCTCCTTGTGCTCAGCTGATTGTGAGGAGCCAGGGGAGGGAAGGTGGGTTCCTTCCCTGGCTCGCCATCCCAGCAGAATCTCGAAAGAAGCCAGAGGAACCTCCACACCATGGAAGCAGTCATTTTCAACATCTGGACTCCAGAGCTCATCAGAGCTCCACCCAAGAGAAAAGCCAATCTCAAGCCCTGATCGTCAGAGTCCCACCCTACAGCAAAGCCTATTTCAGCCAGGTATGCCTGATCCAGACTCAGATACATGGGGCAGAGCTGCTACCAGTTCTCCCTGTGCTCAGCTGATTATGAGGTGCCTGGGAGGGAAGGTGGGTTCCTGCCCTGGCCCACCATCCCAACAGAGCCTCACAAGAAGCCAGAGGAACACCCATACCATGAGGGCAGCCATTTTCAACATCTGGACTCCACAGCTCATCAGAGCTCCACCCAAAAGAAAAGTCAACCTCTCATCAGTAAATGCACGAGATGAGAGCCTATTGCAGAGAGTATACCACCTGCATGGCAGAGCCTGGCAAGCTACCTGTGTCGTATTTGATATACCAAAAACCAGTAACAATTATAGAGCTCATCCCATGACCTGAAGGAATGGTTTGAGGCTCTTCGTGTTCCTGGAGCGAGCAGATGCCCTTGGGCTACACTAGCACAAGAAAGGACACATGGAGATATTACTGGTGTCTGCTGGAACAAAATGAACAATGGGAAGACAAGTGATACAAGTGACATAAAAATATAACCTTAGGGCTGGAGTAGCAATAGTACATGAGGTATGGCACTTGCCCTGCAAACAGCTGACCTGGGTTCAATCCCCCTGGTATCATGATCATATCTGGTCCCTTGAGCTCTGTCATTAATGATCCCTGAGGGCAAACTAAGTGCTGAGCACTGCGAAGTGTGGTCCAAAAGTTTGTGTGTGTGTGTTATGTGTGTGTCTGTGTGTATGTGTGTGAGAGAGAGCTTATTCTTATTTTTTGGAAGGTTATAATCATATAACACTTTTTTTAAAAAGTCATTAACATTCTATGAGGTTTCTGAAACATAACTAGCTCAATAAATAGAGCACATCTTGAAAACTAACCTAAAAGAAACACTCTTTTGTAGAAATAGTAAATTGAAGAGTTTGATTATCATCAGGACTTATGTAATCTTTTAGTGAGACAATAAGTAATGATTGTGACAGAAATATGAAAAGTTTGTGTTTACTTGTTTGTCTTGAAATTTTTATGTCCATGTGTATGAAAAATCATGTTCAGAAAAAGATGAGGTCAGGGTTTTAAAAAGTTTCAAACTATGCTGAATGGAGGAAATTAATATAACTAAAATTTTAGAAAAGGGAGAATAGAGTTTTGAATATAAATATATGGAAGTAAGATTTACTTAGGGGAAGATTATGAACAAAAATATTGAGATTCACAAATGGAGGGAGAGGGCAGTTAGGACATAGAGGAGACTACTATGACAGTGATCATTGGAAATGAACATTCTGGACAGGAATTGAAAGCTGAATGCAGATAAAGGGATATAGGCGATAACCTTTACTACTTGTATTGCAAATTATATTTCCCAAGAGGAGAGAGAGAGAGAGAGAGAGAGAGAGAGAGAGAGAGAGAGAGAGAGTAATGCCTGCCATAGAAGAAGCCTGGGGTTAGGAGTAGGAGGGAAACTGGGGACATTGGTCTTGGGAAGTGTGCACTGGTTAAGGGACAGGTGTTGGAACATTGTATGATCAAAACTCAATTATGAACAACTTTGTAACTGTATCCCACAGTAGTTTCATTAAAAAAGTTTTTAATTCAAATAAAATTCAAGGTAGAAGTAAATTTAATGCACATATATGACAGCCCCTTTGGTTAACATTCCCCAACATACTTTTCTTTGTTTTTCTGTTTTTTCCTTTGGCCCAGAAAGACTAAATACTCTGTCTTCTTTGCAGCTTGGGTAAGGTATGCCACCATGGGACTTATTTCTGACAATAATTCAAATAAATAAAAGTCTGTTGGTGGTTTCTAAACAAGCCTTAAGATCTTTTGATAAAAGAAATATCTGTGGTTTATGCAAATATTTTCCACTTCGCTTTTCATCTTGACTTAAATATGATTATGATTACTGATACTGGAGAAGTCGCCTTGTGACCATGCGGAGTAAAAAACTAGAGAATTCAAGAAATGCAAGCCTTAATTGTGTAAATTGTCCAATTAGCCCCAGTGGTCACTCACATCTGAATTTTTTTATTGTAGTGGAAAAAAATGAACTCTTACTTTCTGAAGCCATTATAGTCAAGTTTTCTGTCACATATAGGCAAATGCAATTTTCTAATAAAGTATATAAGTATTTCTATGAATGACACAAAACATATTTTGGGTTGTAGAAAACAGCATACATAGAAAACAACATACATGGTTAGATTTTGGATATCTAAAGTGTCTGATACTATAGGCATTTGAAAGTCACTGAGTATTAATGAAGAGGAAAGTATTGAGTTCTGTATTGAAATTATTACAAAAAATAGAAATATTAGTTCGACAATAATACCCAGGACAGATTGGAAGAAGAATCAAAAAGCAGTATAGCAATATGTTGAAAAAGAACCACATTTTTTGTAAAATTAATTATTACTCACACATAATTTGAGAGAGACAAACCAGATGTGAAAGTGAATTCATTTCTATGCACTTGGCTTAATCTGGAATGCTATAGTGAAGTATCACAAATGGGATGATTTATATATATACAAAATAATTGCTTTTCACAGCTCTGGAGCACAGATAGCTAGCATGGAGGGAAGCCTTCCTGAATACAGAAGTTGGTCTGTGTCTCCATACGGCAGAACAGTTCATTAACTCCCAATCATTTCATCTTACAAAGGCATTAATCTCTTTTACGTGGGCTCCCCACTTAAAACCTAATTACTACCCAAAAGTACTCACCTCTAAATATCATCTTATTGATTTTAGGGTTTTAGAACATGGATTTGAGGGACCTAATCAGACCATCTCAAACCAATATAGGCTTTAAAGCCAATATAAATTCAAAGTTGCAGGTAAAAAAATTTTAACACCATGGAGCATCTCTTGGAATACAAAACTTATGTTTATTTTTGCATTTTTTTTGCTGTGGTCTCTCTCCCTTTACCTTCTGCAGTAGTGAGCACACATTTATACAAAGGTTCAGAGAATAAATATTTCAGATTCCTACAATTATACTGTGACCTCTCAGATATTGGAGGGCAAAAGCATCCAGGGACAGTATGTTAATTAGTGTAGTAATTTAGTTTTGTTTCCTTAAAAATATATTGCTAAAAACAGGTGAAAGTTTGGGTCTGGGCTGCAAACTACAATTTAATAATCTTTGACCTTAAAATATTGGAAACTGATACTTAAAGTGATGGTCTTTGAAGTGAACTATATTAATCTACTGTGCATAATATAAAAGTACAAGCAAAGGGGCTGGAGCAATAGCACAATGGGTAGGGTGTTTGCCTTGCACGCAGCCGACCCAGGTTCAATCCCTGGCATTCCATACGGTACCCTGAGCACTGCCAAATAATTCCTCAGCAAAGAGGAAAACCCCTGAGCATTGCCGGGTGTGATCCCCCCAAAATTTTTAAAAGTACCAAAAACCAACTCTACAAATAGTTTATGTATTTTCTACAATTGTTAGGATTAACTGATCAATATAATACATTTTATCTAGCATCTGTAATTCTTTGAATGTGGACTCCAACCTCTTGACCAAATACTATCCAAGACCTCCAAATTTCACCCTATTGATTTTAGGGCTTCAAAACATGGATTTGATATTCACTCCACTTATTTTCTTTATTTTATTTTTTAAATTTTTATTATACCACCGTGAGACATACAATTACAAAGGTGTTCATAATTGGTTCTTGGTAATACCGTATTCCAGCACCCATATCCCTCCACCAGTGCCCCATTTCCACCACTAATGTACCCCTCCCCTCCCACACACCCCAAGGCTGCCTCAATAGCAGGTACCCCGCTTCCTCTCTTTCTCTTTCTGTCTCTCTCTGTCTCTGTATCTCTCTCACTCTTCTTTTACACATTGTGCTAGCCCTGCAGATATTTAGAGTTTATCACGTAAGTCTCTTTGTGTATATTCAGTGGTGACACTCCACTTATTTTAAACTTCTAAAGCTTTGTGTAACTTTTACTGTAATCTCAGATTGTGATTTTCCTCATTATTGTTAAGTATCCCAAGGCAGTGAAGAACACAGAATGACAAATTGACTTGATCACTTGACATTCCGTTATTCATAGATTTGCTCTATCGGGCGCCAGTAATATTTCCATTTGACCCTATCACGTGCCAGTGTAGTCCAGTAGCATCTGGTTGCTTCAGGAATACGAAGAGCCTCAAACCGCTCATTCAGGGTCTTGACGAAGAAGTCTGACCATCTTGCAGGTGGGCGGCCACGTGATCTTTTGACATCCTGTGGGATCCAGTCGGTAACGGCTCTAGTCCAGCGGTAGTCTCCAAATCGCATTACATGTCCAGCCTATCTGATTTTCAATGCCTTGACAAACGAGACAGCATCCCTGACTCTGAAACAACAATGGAGGTCGGAGCTCCGGATTCCTTCTTTCACAAGAGTGAGGCGTGATATTCCAAGCATAGCTCTTTCGATTCCTCTTTGGGAGACATGAATAGCATTCTCATCCTGTTTTCGTAGGGTAGAACACAGAATGACAACAAACTTTTAAAATGTTCTTGAATTCAAGATTTCACTCCTACAAGAAATTAATGATTACAATTTTTTACTAATATTTTAGTATTTTTGATATTATTTATTGATTGATTCATTTATTTTGGTTTTGGGGCCATATCTGGCCAATCTCAGGGCTTACTCCTTTCCCCTGAGTTCAGGGATCACTCCTGGTGGGGTATAGGGGATTATATGTGATTCTAGGGGTCAAACCTAGAAGTTGAATGCAAGTCAAACACCTGGCCTTCTGGACTATTGATCTTGCCCTAATATCAGTAATATAAAAATAGATATTTGCTTTAAGCATTGAATTCCATAATAAGCAAAATACGAGTGAGGCATTAAGTCATTGCCCATATCCCACCGGCACCATACAATGAGTATTGCTTTCCACACCTAGCAACCCAGTGATGTTTCTCTCCATCAGGCAGTGACTTGAAGCTCAATCTTATATGGTCACCATCTGAAATTGTTGACTTCTGAGTCCCCAAGCAAGTAAAAAGAGAGGTCATAACCATATTCTGTGCTTTGACCTGAAAGTTATTTGTGTGATGTCTGTTTATAGCCAAGTAATTGCAATTAGCCATGACCACATTCTAACTTCCTGGCAGTCTGGGAAATGCCATCTTCCTGTAATCACTTGTCACTTGTCTTCCAGTTGTTCATCGATTTGCTCAAGTGGGTGCCAATAATGTCTCCATTCATTGGGAATGAGGCCCATTATTGTTACTGTTTTTGGCATATCGAATACACTACAGTTTGCTTGCCATGCTCTGCCTTGGCTCTGGGTTCATCCCAGGGGGCCCAGTCTTTTTTCTATGTCAGACCATTAATGATCCAGAGCCCACGGGCAGAGCCCTGGTATAGACAAGTCTGTCTCCTGTCTGCCACATGCCAACATAGCTGGGCACCACAGCCACACCCACAACCTTGAGGGGCAGATTTCTATAACATCAAATAGAAATATTAGAAATCATTGCATTGGGTCCTTCCCAACTTTCATTCTAGATGAGTTAATGTATAGTCATCCAGTTGAGGATTAAGATTAATGGAGGCTGATTGTCTGGCATAACCCTTTACTTTTTTTCTAGCATGAAGTGACCTAACACAAACTCTGTTAAAATGTGAAGGTTATTTCTGAGTTTTTTTCCAGCTGAAGTGGCTATGTTAAAGCACCTTGATGAATCATCAAAAGGACCAGTTGATAATTAGGAAACCTACATTGTAGAATGAGAATTCTATTCAGATATCATATTACGTGGCAATCACAAATGATGTGTGATGATATAACGATGCTAATCCAATTCATTTCCTATATGAATTTAATGATCATCATCCTCAAACAGGTAAGAGATAGCTTTTGTTCTGAGCAATTTTTTTGTTTTGTTTTAACCCCAAATGCTATTAATTCAGTTGGGGGTTTCACATCATTATTGCTCTCATGGTCTGCACTGTGATGCTGCTTTTTTTCAGATGAGCCTTTATTGCTGTTTGATGGATACCAAGTCTTTGATGGATACCTAAGTCTACCTGTATTATCTAAGACCTGTGTCACCATCCAGTCTTGGTCAGCAGGACCTCTAAGTATGCTTTTATTGCTTCTAATGAACTATGTAAAGTTGGCTGCCTGCATGGTGCATAGCTCCAGAAGTAGCTGAATGTTTCCATAATCTGCTCTTTCTCATTTTTGCTTGTCACTCTGTAAATTTACCCTGGGTTTTCTGCCAGGGTTGGAGCTATATTCTGTTTCCTTAAGCACAGTGATTCTCATGAGGGAAACATAAAGATCTGTTGTTTATGTTTTTTTTTAATTTTTTAGGTAGCAATTAGTGTCTCTGAGGCATGGACAACATATATAGAGGTTTTGTGGGAACAAAAAAAGCATAGTTAGCTAATTGATGCAATTTTATATTTAAAAAGGTAATTGCATGTATGATTCAAACTCCTTGAAGTAAAATCCAGCCATCTTCTTAGCTCTTGGAAATACACAAATATTAGTGATTTTTCAGCAGAATTAGGAAGATCCTTTCTGAATCAGCAGGAGAATGGATTTTATGCTTATTAAACAATTCATTCCCAAATGGAGAGAGAGAGATGGAGAAATGAAGGGCTTTCCATAGAGACTGGCTGGGGGCAAGTGTGAGGGAGTGGCAAAAGGTAAATGGACACATTGAAGGTGGTAAATGTGCACTGGTGGAGGGATGGGTGTTGGAACATTTCGTGACTGAAACCCACTCATGACCAGCCTTCTAACTGTATGGCACTGTGACTCAATAAAATAAAAAATTAATTAAAATTCTAAAGATTTTAAAAAGATTCATTAAGTGGAAAGTTTTTCATGAAGGTAAGTTAGTCAAAAGGTAAGAAGTAAGAGCAATGAGAAAGAATGAAAAGCAATGAAAATATAGCTTGGAAATATTTTGACATAAAAAGAACAGCACTGGATATAGAAGGGTTGTGTGGGATATGAGTTCACATCAAAGAAGTTTGATAAAGTTGTGTTCACCAGACATATTATTTATGTTTAAAAGTGTTAACGAGTTCACTCCTTCATAGCTGAAGTCACTGGACCCTCCCTCTAGTCTTCTTTCATCTTTAAAGTCAAAGGATGGATGACAGCCAATATTTCTTTCATTAAAAATTCTGAGGCCCTGAAAGCAGCTGAGCAGTCAAGAGTACATGCCTTGCACGTTACCAGACCTGAGTTTAACCCCTGGCATTGCACAGCCCGCAATACCCTGAAGTGTGTATCTCTGGAAACCTCCATGTTTCTGGGACCAATCAGTGTTCATTACTGGCCTGGCATTGAAACATCCTGACCAGTTGTGTATCACAGGAAGTGGTCCCCAGACTCCCTGAAAACTGCTGAGGAGCACCTCTAATTTTTTCTAAGAATTCTAAGAACTTCCTCCTCCCCAAATATCAAATCGTTAACTAATGGTCAAGGAATGAACACTCATCAAGCCCTTTTGATTAGAACGTCTTACTGAAACCCCATAGGTCTTGCTAAAACAAGAGGGTAGCATTTTCTGTCTTCCAAGCTTTTGTTTGAAAGAAGAGAAATAATTATCAATAATACAAAAAAAGTATATGATTTTCTATTAGCACAGAGATAAAAAAATGTAGGTATGGGGCAGCAGCTATAACTGCACTCTTACTTTGTCACTGCTACAGAGTGTATAGGAATAAATTCTTAAATACTACATGGCACTGAATAAAAATATTTGTCAGGGGCCTGTGTGAAAGCACAGTGGGTAGAGTATTTGACTTACAAGTGGCCAATTCAGGTTCATCCCAGACCTCCCATATTGTCCTCCGAGCAAGACCAAGAGTAATTCCTGAGTACAGAGCCAGTAGTAACCCCTGAACATTGCCAGGTATCACTCAAAAAAAGAAAAACAAAAAAGAAGAAAAAAAAATTAAAAAATTTTGTCAATGCTGTATTAAAAATAAAGGGATCAGAGAACTAGTGAATTGGGTAACACACTTGCCTTACATACAGCCAACTGGGTTTGATCCCTCACACTCCATTTGATTCCCTAAGCCCACCAGGAGTGATTCCTAAGCACAGCCATCTGTGACCCCCAAAATAAATAAATAATAGCATAAAATAAAGAGGGAATATTTCATGGTTGGATACCAGATCAGACAGAGCTAATGGATATGAAGCATCAGCTGTGAACACTTTGGTAGAATTAAGTATCGGAGTCCTCAATGCAGAAAGGAGAGTAAAGAGTCTTTGGAGAGTAAAGAGTTTCCTGCAGAAACAGGAAGATGAGGAGAGAGGATTCAAATCAGTAAAAATAAATATGCTGAATGTTGCTGCATGCTCTTTTTATTGTATATTTGTCTATTATTTTATTATGCTGTTCTCAATTATTTGGGAAAATCCAATTCTTCTGAGTATTCTTTATAATATTCCCCAAAATCAATGTTGATTAAAAAAATATTGCTGCACACTTTCAATAAATGTCCATTTGTGGTTCACATTAAATGAACTTTTTGAAAACTATACAAACTTCCAAGGAAGATAAAGAGAGGAAAATTTGGAATTGGAATTAAACAATTAGACTTATTGTATTTTGGATGAGAATTTCCTTAATTCATTGATGTATTTTATATGTACCAAAATTTTGACAGATGAAAACACTACGAATAAATGGCTAATGTTGCTGCATCAGAGACTAATTTTGTGGCAAATTTTGCTACGGTGGTCCAACATTTAAGTTTATTTTGGTGTGATCTCTTAGTGTACCCAAGTACTTTCCAAGCTTACCGCTGGAAAGTAGCCGCTGATACAGGTCTGCCCTCCACAAGCAATATTCCGAGTCCAGAATGTCCTTTTGTTCTTCACCCCTCTCCCAAGATACACTTATTTAAATGCTCAGTGTCTTAGGAAACTTGTTAAAAGTTTCAGACACTTAGAAGATAATTAGCAAGAAAACAACTTTCAGTAAGCATTTAGTTAAAACTTTAGTCTTGTGGTAAGGATGACATAGATAAACAATTTATTCATAAATTAACTATATTTCATATTAAACTAGACCCAAGAATCAGAAAGATGGCTAATTTGTATTGTGAGTTGACTGCTTGGTTTAGGCAACTGTCTTCAGCAGGATGCCCAAAAAGGTGGATCTAACTGATATCCTGGGATGTTTTTCCTGTATCTTTGGTTTATTCAGATCTATCAGGATTCCACATTTTTAGCAAGCTGACATTTTCAGTATACAAAGACTGGGGGAAATAGTCCCTGGATTCAGAAGCATATAACAACCATAATGATGGCCATTGGAAGCCAGGGATAGATTTGACTTGAAGATATGTTTTTAAATTAAATTATTTCTCATAAACAATTGATTCTCTTGAAAATGTGAAGTTCTGATTTCTCTAGGTTTGATTCAATTCAACGGATCTTATCCCTTTAGTTGGCTACAGGCTGTATATTCTTTTTATTTTTTTAATATCTTATTATACCACTGTGAGATATACAAGTACTAAGATGTTCATAAGATGTTCATATTTGGGTTTCAATCATACAGTGTTCCAGCACCCATGCCTCCACCAGTGCCCGTTTCCCACCACCAATGTCCCCGATGACCTCCCCCTCCCTAGTCTGCATCTATGGCAGGTTCTATATCTTTCTCTCTCTCTCTCTCACTCTCTTACTCTCTTCCTTTCCTTACAAATTTTGGATTAAAATACATACATTTAGATGTTATCATGTGCATCTTTTGCCTGTATATAATGCTCAGTTCTAGGTTGGTATTGGCACAATTGACAATTATTAGCACAATGTTCCATTCTCTGTCTTACTTAACCTCTGACTCCCACACATTTTGTGATTAATTTTCAACATTGAAAAAACCTCCTGATCTATGGTTCGCCTTACCTTGGATATTGGTATCATAATATGTATATATAATGTATTATATTATATATACATAATATTATATACATATACACACATATATTTATATATACATACTATATATATGTCATGCAAATAAACAGAGTCATTCTATATCTGTCTTTGTCCTTCTGGCTGATTTCACTCAACATGATCCTCTCCATGTCCATCCATTTATAGGAAAATTTCATAGCTTCATTTTTCCTAACAGCTGCATAGTATTCCATTGTGTAGATCTGCCAAAGTTTCTTTATCCAGTCATCGATTCTTGGACACCCTGGTTGTTTCTAGATTCTTGCTATTGCGAATGGTGCAGCTATGAAAATAAAAGTGCAGATGGTGTTTCTGCTGTGTGTTTTTGGCTTCCCAGGGTATATTCCCAGGAGTGGTATGGCTGGGTTAAATGGGAGCTTAATTTCTAGTCTTTGGAGGAACGTCCATATTGTTTTCCAAAAAGGCTGTACCAGTCGATATTCCCACCAACAATGGACATGTGTCCCCCTTTTCCCCGCATCCACACCAGCACTTGTTGTTCTTGCTCTTTTGGATATGTGCCAGTCTCTGTGGTATGAGCTGATATCTCATTGTTGTTTTGATTTGCATCTCTCTGATGATTAATGATGATGAGCATGTTTTCATATGCCTTTTGGTCATTCTAATTTCTTCTTTTGGAAAGTTATGTTCATTTCTTACCCCCATTTTTTGATGGGATTGGCTGTTTTCCTCTTGTAAAGTTCTATCAGTGCCTGATATATCCTCCGTATTAACCGCTTATCTGATGGGTATTGGGTGAATATCCTTTATATTCTGTGTACTGTCTTTGCATCTTGGTCACTGTTTCTTTTGAGGCACAGAAGATTTTTAGTTTCATGTAATCCATATGTTTATCCTTGCTTCTAGTTGCTTTGTTTGTGGTGTTTAACCTTTGAAAGGTGTTTAACCTTTTGTCTTTGGGCCCCTTTTGCTTGGGCTTTGGGCCTTTTAGCTTTCGGCTTTTGGCTCCTGCTGTTTTTGACTCCTCAGCCTTTGGGCTTTTGACTTTGGCTTTTTGCTCTTTGGCCTTTTGCTCCTTATTCTGGGTAGGACTCAGCTTGGGTGAGATCATCTCTCTTTGGTGGGAGACTTAGGCTCTTTTGTATGGTCTAAGTTCGGACCAGAGCTAGAGTTTGTTCATTACATTGGAGTGCTGTGGAAGAGCTTTTGTACTATTAAAAGCCTTTTTTTGGAACTGCACTGGACTCGTGAGTTTTCATCTATTTGTCCGGCGTCCTCGGAGGTAGAAGACAACTTCAGTCCTGACACTGTCGGGGACTCCAGCGGCGTTCCCCAACAAGGATTTCAATAATTATTTAGTCTGGGACAGAGAAGAGAGACTCACAGAAATGGGGCAGAGCTGCTACTGGCTCTCTCTGTGCCCAGCCTCTCACGACGGCGCCTGGGAGGGATGGCAGGTTCTAGGCCTGGCCCGCCACCCCAGCAGAGCATCACAACAAGCCAGACGACCCCACTCCACTCCATGAGGACTTCCATTTTCCACATCCGGACTTCCCCCTCGTCAGAACTTCACCCAGCAGACCAGCCTATCACAGCCCGGCTCATTGAGATCCCCCTGCAGCAGTCTTTTTTCAATCCGGCCCAGGTATGCTGATCCAGAGACGCACAGACATGGGGCAGAGCTGCTACTGGCTCTCCCTGTGCCCAGCCACTCACTAGGCGCCTGGGAGGGATGGCAGGTTGTAGCCCTGACCCGCCACCCCAGCAGAGCCTCGCAACAAGCCAGACAACCCCCACTCCATGAGGGCCTCCATTTTCCACATCCGGACTTCCCCCTCATCATAATTTCACCCAGCAGACCGCCTATTACAGCCCGCCTCCAAGCTGCCATCCGGTTCATCAATAAATGCTGGATTTAGAGATGACTACAAGAGTATGCTACCTGCACGGCAGAGCCTGGCAAGCTACCTGTGTCGTATTTGATATGCCAAATACCAGTAACAATTATAGACCTTCATTCCCATGACCTGATGGAATGGTTTGAGGCTCTTTATGTTCCTGGAGCAAGCAGGTGCCCTTAGGCTCTACTTGTTGAGACAGGACATCTGGAGATGTTACTGGTGCCCGCTCGAGCAAATTGATGATGAACGGGAAGACAGTGATACAGTGATACAGTGAACCTTTGAAAATGCCTTTAGCTTCAATGTGGAGGGTTTTTCCTATATTTTCCTCAAGATACTTTATGGATTCAGGTCTAATATTGAGATCTTTAATCCATTTTGATCTGATTTTTGTGCATGATGTTAGACAGAGGTCCAAATTCATTTTTTTACATGTCTCTGCCCAGTTTTACTAGCACTTCTTGTTGAAGAGGCTTTACTTGCTCCATTTCGGACTCTTTGCTCCTTTATCAAAGAGTACTGATCATGTGGTTGAGGATGGGTGTCAGGATACTCAATTCTATTCCATAGGTCCCCAGGTCTGATTTTATTCCAATACTACGCTGTTTTAATTACTACTGCCTTGTAGTACAGTTTGAAGTTGGGAAAGGTGATGCCTCCCATCTTCTTTTTCCCAAGGATCAGTTTTGGCTATCTGTGGAGGTTTATTGCTCAAACAAATTTCAGGAGTGTTTGGTCAATTTCTTTGAAGAATATCATGGGTATACTTATAAGAACTGTATTGAATCCCGTATAAAGCTCTAGGGATTATTACCATTTTGTCAGTGTTGATTCTCCCCATCCATGAGCAGGGAATATTTTCTATTTCCTCGTGACCTCTTTTATTTCTTCTAGCATTGTCTTGTAGTTTTCTTTGTACACACTTGGTTAAGCTGATTTACACACTTGGTTAAGCTGATTCCTAGGTATTTGATTTTCTGTGGCACAACTGTGAATGGAATCATTTTCTTAATATCTCTTTCTTCTCTTTCGTTATTTTTATATCGTTATTTTTATATAAGAAAGCCACCTACTTTTGGGTGTTGATTTTGTATCTTGCCACTTTACTATATGTATCTAATGTTTCTAGGAATTTTTTGTAGAGAGTTTAGGGTTCTCTAGGTATAATATGTCATCTGCAAATAATGATATCTTGACTTCTTCCTTGCCTATCTGGATGCCCTCAATGTCCTTTTCTTCTCTGATTGCTGTAGCAAGTACTTCCAGTACTATATTTAATAAAAGAGATAAGAGTGGGCAACCTTGTCTTTTCCCTGATCTTAGGCAGAAGGCCTTCAGTTTTTCCCCACTGAGAATGATACTCACTGTGGGCTTTTGGTAAATGGCTTTGACTATATTAAGGAAGGTTCCTTCAGTTCCCATTTTCTGAAGGGTTTTAATCATGAACAGGTGTTGGATATTGTCAAATGCTTTCTCTGCATCTATTGATATGATCATATGATTTTTATTTTTTTCTCTTATTGATATGATGTATTATGTTGATTCCCACCAACCGGCATTCCCACCAACAAGGCACTGGTGGAGGGATGGGTGCTAGAGCACTGTATGATCGAAACCCAAACATGAAAATCTTTGTAATTATATATCTCATGGTGGTATAATAAAATACTTAAAAAATTCTTGGTGAGGCCTGCAGTTCATTGAGCCTTTTCACAATATCCCACCATTGTTTTTGGGCTCGGAGTGTTTCATCAGAAAAATCTGCTATAAATCTTAGGGATTCTCCTTTGTTTGTGATTTCCTTCTTTGCTCTTGCTGCTTTCAGTATTCTATCTCTATCTATATTTTTTGTCATTCCTAATTAGGATGCGTCTTGGAATATTATTATTGGGGTTTCTTTTAGCTAGTATCCTCCGGCCTCCTTAATCTGAGAGCACGTGTTCTTCAGTTCAGGGAACTTCTCAGCAATGGTGGTTTTGACAGTTTCTTCTTCTTTCAAGGTTTTCTTCTTGCCCTGCTGGGACCCCAATGATCCATATTTTATTCCTTTTGGCTTCATCCCGATTGTCTCTTATTGTCTGTTCATTAATTGTGAGTCTTTTTTTCCATCTTCTGCTGTTGTGTAGAGAATCTTTGTACTCATCTTGGAGATCACTAATTCTCTCTTCAGCAGTTCTTATTCTGCTTTTGAGGCCTTCCAGTGTGTCTTACATTTCATTTACCACATTTTTAATATCTGTCATTTCTGCTTGTATTTTGGTCTGCAATTTACTCATTTCTGCTCTCATGTCCTCTTGTATTTTATTAACTTTGTATTCCATTGCTTCTTTGACTTCCTTATGCATCCTTAACAATTCTTTCTGAAATTCCTTATCAGAGAGGTTATATAGCCATCATTATTGCTTGGCTCATCTAGGCTGGTGATTTCACTCACTGAACTTGACGAATTCTGTGTTGCTTTACCATTATGACTATTGTAGGTTGCAAATGTGTGTTCTTGGGTAGCTAGATAGTACAGTTAAGGTGTCTGGGTTGTTTGCAGAGTTTGGGTGGGTGGCAAGGAGTGTGGGGACAAATGCTCACTGGTACCTCATGTAGGATAAATAGTAAGTAGATTGTATAGATGCAGGGATCATACATACCTGTAGGAGGGATGGAAGGCATTTTCGGAAGAGCAGGGCTGAAGTGGTCTGTATATTCTTTTTGAATCAAGTTTTTTTGACTGTTGTCCTTAATTCTATATTGTTTTACTCAGAGATGCTATATATTAATTACTAAAATTATTTAATTTAGTGATCTATAATCTATATTTGAGTGAATAATGACATGAAAACACACTTGATTTTATCTTCTTTGGATGAGACAATTCTTTATATAACCTCTGAAAAGTCTAAGAAGTGGGACTTTTAGGTTCTAGAGAAGACAGTGGTCAGTATATTTGGGATAATTGGTTAGTTTTAGTCATCTGACTTTTATTGATTTAGTTTGGGGTGTTGAAAATGAGTAACAGGAACAATTGAAATTACCTCATTTCTTTCTAAATCTAGCATTTCTATAGCAATTGTCACCATGGTATCTTGATGTATTCTGACAGGAGAAATTTTACTTATTTTTAAAAATGTGGTAACAAAGACAATAGAAATTCCTTCTGTTCTTTAACTTAAGAGGCATTTCTTTAATGAAAAATTCAGTAATGTGTGTATATAGAAAAGGAATTCCAATATGGTCTGACCCAACCAAGGGATATAAACATTCTTAACATTAGGCTGCAGTTGTCCCATTAAATAGATCCTTGAATCTGAAGATTATAAGAAAACAAAGTTACATATTTTGTAGCTTTTTCCAGCATTAAAATCATTTGTGCTAGTTAATTATAGCTAATATTCAAAAAAAAACCTTGTGAAATAAGTATTGCAATAATTACTTGCCTTTTTTGTGTGCCACACCTGACTTGCACATGGCTTTTCCTGGCTCTGTGCTCAGAGATCATTACTGGTGGTATCAGAGGACTGGTCACAGGCAAAGCAAATATCTACCCTATGTACTATCACTCCATTCCTGATTATTTTTCTATTTTAGCAACAATACAGATTCGCTGAAGATCTATTGTTTCAGGCTTAACTTTTGATACCCAAGCCCTGAATTTTTATGTTATAGTGCTCTTTCATCAGAGTTAGCCTTCACACTCTTCCATGAATCATGGGGCCACCATATGCACAGGCCCATCAGAGGAGTGGAGTCATACAAAGTGATGTAGATGGACTGTTCTGAGCCCCAGAATATTGATGGAAAGGTTGGCAAAGGGCACACTGCATGCATAAATAAGTCATGTCATAAGCTTTGAGAAATTCATGGTGAGCTGGCTATAAATCTTTTTTTCCAAGCTCATTAAAGCATATTCAAAATCAAGTGAATGAGATGATAGAAATAACCTTGAAGCTGATCTCATTTTCTGTACCCAAAAGAAGAAAGATAAGGTCAGTACTGTGTGGTATAGGGAAAAATTTCTTGTGACAAACTTTAGGATAGTGTCTGACAAGCCTGTATGTTGGACCACTTGCTCTGAGAAGCACCAGGGCACACAAACTGCCTCAGTTCATCTTCCCTGAGAGACAAACTGGTGGATATACAATGTCACTTAGGAGAGAGGATAAGAATGAGTTTACTCAGAACAGATTCTGTATGTCTTTGATAAGGCTTCCATGAAAAGAACGAGAGACTGGGGCACTTAAATGAGAGGAAATTATTTTCTCATTGAATTGGTGGCTAGTATAGGTGTTGTTCTAGTAGGTTGGTTTCTTCAGAGGCCACACTCTAACCTGCATGTGGTCATCTCACACAGGCCTTATTTCTGTATTGTTGTGTCCTAATCACTTCTTGTACAGTCATCAGTCATTGGATTAGTGCTCACCCCTAACAACCTCATTTTCCCTGTCTGAAAAAGCTCTTTCCAAATGCAGTCATGTTCTTAATCACGGTGAGTTAGGACTCAAATGTTAAGAGAGACAGAACTTAGTCCATAACAGGGATTACCATGAGTATCCCTGCCCCCAGAGGACTTACTGATGGACTTATGGACATGGAATTTGACCATGAATGGTAAGATCAACACTGGGCTAGATATATTTTAAACCCAAGCAGCCGCGTGGTTCATCAATAAATGCTTTATTTCGAGGTGTTTAAAAGAGTTTGCCTCCCGCTTCGGCAAGCCTGGCAAGCTTCTTGTGTTGTATTTGATATGCTAAATTCCAGTAACAATTATATTAGGTCATTCCCATGACCTATTATAATGGTTTGAGGCTCTTTATGTTCCTGTAGCAAGCCGATGCCCCTGGCTCTACTGGCATGAGACAGGACATATGGAGATATTACTGGTGCCCGCACTAGCAAATAGATGATCAACGGGAAGATCGTGATCGTAATCGTGAAGATGCAGTAAGTCTTAAATCTTATTTAAGTCACATAAACCACTGTGTTTTGCATTTGGCATTATAAAATCGAAATCCTATAGAAAAAAAGTAGGCAACGCATTATCAGGAAATAAGGACAAAGAGTGAAAGAAAATAGAGCAGAGAGCCGTTCTTGCTAGCTGAAAAGGGTAAGCCTCCATCTCAATGGGACTCTAAGTAAGCAGTGTTAGTTATTCTGAAAGCTTTGATATTCCCTGAAGGAGCCTTTTAGAATTTAGAATGCCGAATTATGGGTGAGGAGCTCCTAAGCCGTGCACCAGAGGCCCAGGAACCACGCCTAGTCATGCTCAGCTAAAGGGCCAAGAAGATTCAATGCTCAGACTGGTATGGTGCTGCTCTGTCTCAAGTGTCCTGGGCGTACCGTGGGGATGCTCAGTGGCCACCAGATCTACATCTGTTGGGGTTTGAACTCAGGTTTCTATGTATTTAAGGCATGCAGACCAATGGGGTAGTTCCCTGGGCCCAGAAACGCAACTCTATGTGAAATTCCACAACTTTTTAAATGTTGTCTATTTATTTATTTAAAAGTACTCCTGAGACAATGGTGGAAGGAAGCAGACCCTCTGATGCATGTTGGAACATTACATAAAACCCTGTTATTAATAGTCCTATAAATCCTGCTGTTTTGGGGCTAGAAATATAATACAGATAGGGTATCTACCTAACATTTGGCAGAACCAGGTCATTCCAATTCCTCTCCCTTCTCTTACACACTGTGGCTTGCAATACATACATTTAGGGATTATCACTTATTTCCCTTTGCCTACATTCAATGCTCAGTTCTAGTCACTACATATTATTTAATTAGAGTTCATTTTCTCTTTTGAAGGAAAGGGATACCTTAATACAGTTATAATCAGATTGACTTTATAACATATACAACCCATCCCATATTTTTCTATTATGATATTTCCAAGGACTTGTAGAGAATTTTTTAATTGAAATTACTTTTAGATAGAGCATCACAAAACTGTCTATGATATGGATTCAGTCATACAATGTCCCAACACCCATCAGTGCACCACTGTACATTTCCCATCACCAATGTCCCCAGATTCCTTACCACTCCCTCATCCCCCAACCTGACCTATGGCAGGCTTTTTTTTTTCTTCTCTCTCTGTCTCTATCTCTCTCTTTCTCCCTCCTTTTTTACATTGTGGTTTGTAATACAGATACTGAAAATGTATCATGTGTATCCCCTCACCTATCCTCAACCCTCAGTTCAACACCAGCCTGACCGTTTCCAACTCTTACTGTCACACTGGTCCCTTACTTATCTTACCTATTCCCCTGCATCCACACATTTGTGCTAGATTCGAAGCAGTCATCCTGGCCCATGTTTCCTCTGGCTTTGGATATTAGTCTCATACTGCTTTCACTTGTATCACTTGTTTTCCTGTTGATCATCAATTTGCTCAAGAGGGCACCAGTAACATCTCCATTCATTTGGAATGAAGTCCATTATTGTTACTGTTTTGGCATTTAAAATACACCACGGGTTGCTTGCCAGGTTTTGCTGTGGCTCTGGGTTCATCCCAGGTGGCCCAGTTTTTTTTCTCTGTCAGACCATCAACTAACAATGGCCCATGCGCCAGAGTCCTGGGTGTAAACAAGCCTGTCTGCTCTCTGCCACGTGCCAACCTCAGTCCGGCACTGAAGCCACACCTTCAACACCTCAAAGGGACAGGCTTATACTGCTTTATATGCCACGAATGAATGCAATCAATCTATATGTCTTTCTCCTTCTGACTCACTCAACATGATACTCTCCATGTCCATCCATTTGTTTTTACAATGTCCATCCACTTTGTTTTTACTGGAGGCTATGTAGTATTCTATCGTGTAGATTTACCATTGTTTGTTTGTTTTTTTTAACCAGCCCTCTGTTCTAGAGCACCCAGGTTATTTCCTGATTCTGGCTATTGTGAATAGTGCTGTAATGGCCCCCCAAGGTATATTCCCAGAAGTGGTATGGATGGATCAAATGGGAGCTCAATTTCTAGTGTTTGGAGGATTGTCCATATTGTTTCCCAAAAAGGCTGGACTAATTTATAGACGGTTTTACCATTTATTCTGAAATTTTAGAATATGGGATTTATGTTAAAATTTACACAGGTAGCCTTGTTTCTGTTATATAATTGAAGAATACTTTTAATAAACAGAATATTTTGTATGAAATTCCATGCATATTAGATGAGTTGGTCATTCTTCAGTAGGTGTTTGTATAGCATGCAAATAATAATCAGCCTAAACTTACTGGGGAAATATTGAAGTCAGGTAGTCTTAAGAACACTAATTGATTCAACCCTTTTAATAGGCTTGTAGAACAAGGGTCCACTAAGCCCATAATATAGAACATTATGAACTCACTACGCTGATAAGAAAGCTCAGGGAAGCATTTTCCTAACATTACACGAATAGGAGAATCCTAGTCATGGTAACTGGGCACTTAACCACTGAGTGCCAGGATGTGCCCTGAGTTGTTTCATGCCATTTATTGAGGAATGAGTTGCATTTGGGAATCATTTTGTGCTTTCAGATTCGTTGCTTAGACTATCATACTTAAATGCCCAACTTTCCCATCCCTTAAAGAAGTAAGCTCTTATATACCATTGATATGTGTATTTGAGCTGAAATTTTATTTTAACAAATAAACTCTTCAGAATAACTATAGGTTGGGGTCTTTCTTAAATCTTAGCTTCATGGATAGAATTTCATAAGAAATCCCCTAAATTGAAAAAAAAACTTATTTTCAATAATTTTCTTGCTGTTTGAGCGTACCTGAAAAAATTGAGACATTTTACAGCTAAAATCGTATTTAAAAATCTCAATACAATTGTTATAGGGATCTTAAAATAATTTACATTTATAAATATAAATTACATGATTATATTTCCTCATATCACATACATTACTGTGCTAATTAATAAAGCATATAAAATAAATAAAAAATAAAGTATATATATTGCCAAATTACAAATGTTTCTAAGTGCAGATTTTCTGCACTTATTATGTTTTCTGTATTATCTTTTGTTGATTTTCTAGACAGTCCTGAATTTCATGCATTTAAAATTTTTTTCTGAGAAGAAATCTACAAGCTCCATTGTAATGCCATAGAGGCCAACAATAGACATATAATAATACTTCCTTTATTTATTATTTATCTATCTACCAGTTGGTTGGTTGTATGGAATTATTTTGATCAATATTGACCATATGTCATGTGTTAGACCCAGGTTAGATATTGCAGATAGGGAGTTAATGTTCTTACAAACCCACCAATTTTCAACTGAACTTCAAGTCCTGAAAATCTGCCAGAGATTCCCTGAATATCTCCAAGTCCTCACTTTTGAGATGCCTTTGTTTTTGAAGGACATTTGTTTAATCATAGGTTTCTTAAGTAAGGGAAATCCAAAACAACCCTCAATTATTCTCACTATCATGCACTTTATGCATTTCTCTCATCTTCTGAAATCCATGCATGCATGCTACTTACTGTAAGAAGGAATATAGTTATGTTTCAAAGACTGGTGAGAGAGTTTTTAAGTTATGTGTTCTATTCTGCTGCTACAATGTAGTGCTCTTTGTTTGCATGTCTTTTTCCACGTAGATGAAATAGTATATAAGTTTGGATTCTGTTTCCAAGGTAAGTGGACAGTTAAACCTATTTTCACCTCCACTCCCAGGATAAAGAAGAAAATAAGCCAAGTACAAATCCAAATTGATTAGGTAAAAAACAATCTGAAGATTTATCCATTATACAAATTCTATTTAAATACAATTACACGTTGTTTTTAGTTCAAGTAATGGTAGAGTTGTTGGGACACTTTCTTACTAACAAAGAAGTGAAATAATCTATTTAAGACAACGTATAGAGGGTATACCTGAACTGTGAATTTAGGCAGAACTCGTAGTATTAAGATTCTTTCAAGACAGGTTAGATAGCAGAGGTTGGGGGACAGTAGGAGATAATCATACATTTTGTTAAACTGAGGATGTTCCCCAAAGAATCTTGGACTTCAAGTCAATATCCAAGAGAGGAGAAATTTAAGAAAGACTTTCAAAAATCTAGACACCATTTCATCTCCAATTTTGCTGAATTCTAAAGTGGACAAGTACAGAAGAAGACCTAAATAAGCCCATGGTAAACAGCATTTGGGATATTAAGGAACTAACCAAATATTTTATGAACAGGATGCAAATAACTAGTCATTCACGAAAACAAATAAAAAACAAATCATGAACTGGATTGATTGCATTAAAAATAATAACCCAAGGCCAGAGGAATGGTTAAGGTACTTGCCTTGCATGTAGCTACACCTTCATAACCCTGGCTCAAGTCCTTAATACAGCAAATAGTTCTCAGGAGTACCAGGAGTTACTTCTGAGCAGTACCAGGAGTTACTTCTGAGCAGAGCTAGTTATGCCAGTCAATAGAACAATACCCAGAGTAATACTAGGTACAGCCCAAGGCACTACCCATCCCACCCCCTCAAGCCCCAAATTAAAACTAAGAACTTCAGTTATGTTATATAAGTGCTTGCTAATAATTTCCTGTTTGAAGTTTTTTTGCTTTGTCTCTTGTATTTGAATCCAAGGTCCCATTTCTATTGATTTTTATAGTGCTAAAACTGATTCCTTAAAGTAAGTGAAATTACACAGTGTGATACTAAATGGGGTGCCTTTATACACTGCTCAAGCTCAGGGTGTCTTGAGTAGGTTCAGTTCAATTCCTTCATTTCCACCTTTCAAATATATTCTGAGATTAAAGCTTTTCACCAATATTTTATATTTTGATATGACTACATTGGGTGGCCATGGTAGAGGGTTAACTCAAGCAGAAAACACAAGAGAGAGCTGCCTTGCAACCCACATCACATCTGCCAATCATATGTTCAATGGTCAGGAGGTGAAGGCTGAAGTATGCCAAAGTGAGGTCCTTAGCAGATATGAAAGGCAAGAAAATAGTCTCCACTGAGAAGATCCTGGACAAAATTATATTAAAGCTGAAAGTGTAGATCCTGAACATTAAGACTACTGTGTAGTTATTTTTTATTTTTTTCATGAATATTATATTGCAATCACAAAACTCTTCAGTAATTCACTATTTCTTTAATTGCCAGAGTAAACTACTTCACACTGCTTTCACCTTAGTGTTGACTTGTCATAAATATGTTTATTATTCTACAAGTGAATTCACCTTCTCTTAGAATGACAATAGAGACATCAATGCTTTTCCCTTTCAGTTCTTTAATCACAAATATATAATTAATCTGTCAAGTTCTAGTGTTGTTGTTGTTTTATAAATATTATGAATTAAATTTTCTGTTGTATTTGTTGGCTAATTGAATGCTTTCTCCTAATACGTATATTATTTCTTTCCAAATAATGGCCTCACAGTTCTAGGTGATTTTAAATGTGCTCAATTGATTTAAATTAATTATGCAATGTCCTTGTGGATTAAAACTTTCTTTTCAACAAATGAATTTTTAGGTAAAAGGTGTAAGGTGAAAGTGTCTAAGAATTCAGAAGCATTCAAAACTTCCTTGATTTGTATGACGTCTTGATTTGCCTAAAGCTAATGATTATGATTTTCTGGGGCATGTCTTTGCTGCTTTATTTAATAATTTTACCTTGGATAGTTATACATTTTGAGTTTTTCTCTTGCTTTTCTGTATCATCTTTGAATTGTTCTAAACATCCTTGTGCATATTTATTGAGGACCATAATCCATAGATTCCTTATTAAATTTTGAAACCTATTATTGCTTTTGAATTGAAAAAATGCATATCCATAAACTTCTGCTTTGTTTTTATTACTTACTCTGTACCCCTAATCAGAAGATAAAAGGATTTGATCTCACAAAATATTTATATAGTTTTTAAAATTTCTAAGAAAAATAAAGCTCACTATAATTAATTGCCTAATGGTATAAACACCCTACTTTAGTGATTGCTTAGTAAATACATATTGCCTATTGTGTGGTGACTAAATAGATGAAATAAATGAAAATATTCCCATCATTTTCAATTTAGATAAATGAGGGTCATAAATGGACCAGATTCTTTTGTTCAATTTATTTTTTCCATAATTATTTTGAAATAAGACATCCTTCTCTAGTAAAACTTACACTTGTAAATGACTTGCAAATCAAAGTTTAAATCAGGGGCTGGAGTGATAGCCCAGCGGGTAGGGCATTTGCCTTGCGGCGGCGGCCTGTGCCCAGGTTCGATCCCCGGCGTCCCATATGGTCCCCGAGCACCGCCAGGAGTGATTCCTGAGTGCAGAGCCAGGAGAAACCCCTGAGCATTGCCGGGTGTGACCCCAAAAAACAAAAAAATAAATAAATAAATAAAATAAAATCAACTACTGATTTCAAAACTTTAAAACATTTAATAGAACTGCACCAACACTTTTATTATTCTATGTTAACCTCTGTTTCTATGCTCAGAATGACTATCCTGATGAATAAAGTTCTCCCTGTACCTTTAACTCTTTAATGTAGTCTTACATCTAAACAGCACTGCAGCAGTTGATTGTCCAAATCTAGTTCCCAGCTAGAGGTGTTATTAAAAGGGACTGGTGATGTTATATTCATATTTAACTTTGTCTTGCTTCCTACTAAGGGGATTTAATTTCCTAATTAAGTTTTGCTTTAGTTTAGGTAAAATTAACTTGCATTCCCTTGGTGCCCATCAACTGGAAATGGTGGAGAAAGCCTTCCAAAATAATAAATATCTGACAGGAGTGACTAACTAGATTAGGATTAAATGTACTGAGCAAAATTCACTATGAGTCAAAGCACATGTAGATAATGACACATTGACTGTGAGGGAATAAAGTTAGGTCAGATGAAATCAAGTTTTTGGTAATATTTTGGTCTTAAAAACACATGAGAGCTGCAGAGCACTCAGAGCCCATCTGTAATTTTGTTAGAATTCCTGATGATTTGAGGCTTGGTCAATTGATTGCCAGGGTGTAGACAGGGATAAGCATGGTTTGGAATATTTAAATTGTATAAATATAGCCCTGTGGATGCAGTCAGAAATGATTTGCTACTCAGTAATTTTGTCATTTGCCAATATGGAGACATGATAAAATACAGCTTCTCTTTGGAGTTAACAAAATAAGTGTTGTTATTTGACTAAAATAAAGAATTTTCTTATTCCATGGGGAATACTGGTTTTAGGATGTGTGTATGTTTCTTTATCTTCTCTCCTGGAAGGAACCATCCTATTCTACCATTACAAATAAACCTCCGGGTTTCGGGTTTAGTGGGTTGGAGGATGTGGTTGGTGAGGTCAAGGCCAAGGTTAAATCAGAAAACCACTTAGCTTCCCAGTTGAGTCTGCATTCCTCGATGCCACAGCCCATTTCTCTGGTCTTAGAAGAGAATCTTGAAGAATGTACTAAAGCTCAGCACAAACTCCTCTGTTCTAAGATTCAGCAAATAATGTCTCTCAAAATCTTTTGTTCATGGGTCATTCACATCATATAGCCAAATGTACGGACAATTCAATAGTTTTCTCTGTGTGTAATAGGTGCAGAGAATATTGAAGTGATATTGAATTATAACATTGTGTAGATGTTATATATTATATAGGCTTTAATGTACATTTTAGTAAACATTTATATATACTATATTAAATTTATCACGAAAAATCTAAACCCAGTCTTTATTAATTTACCATATAATTGACCATTTCCCTTGTGCCTTATTCATAATACTAATTTGGTCTATAACTTTGTTTATTTTGGTGTTGGGGGGGGGGTAGAGTTCCCAAGCATCAGTAAGAAGATCAGGTGGCCACTCCTAGTGACATGAACTTTAAGGTACAAGCCTTGTGATGTAGACCTGAAGTGCTGGGGATCATTGTGGACACCTGGGTTCCCCTCAGTAGTGCTTGCAGGTAGAGGGGAAGTGTGTCTTCTAGCGGTTCTAGGTTTGAGCATGCTGCATTGGAGATTGAACTCCGATCTATGTGCATGAGTCCTGAGGCGTTATTTATTTGCTTGTTTTTAATGGTATGCTTCTGAGTGAACTCATGCACTGACTTTCTCTGACTGATTTTACTAAGCAGAATACTCTTTTCTACCCCTCTGTGTTGTTGTAAGTGGCAGGATTTCAGCTTCTATAACCTGCAGAATAGTAGTTAGCTCTGTATATATACCATACCTTTAGTTTCTGGATTTCTGGATTGGTACTTAGATTTCTGGATTGGTACTTAGATTTCTGGATTGGATTAGATTTCTGGATTGGTACTTAGATTTCTGGATTGGATTAGATTTCTGGATTAGTACTTAGATTTCTGGATTTCTGGATTGGTTTCTGGATTGGTACTTAGATGGTTTCTAAATTGCTAACAATTGTGAATTGTACTCCGAAAAAGGGTAAGGGTTACCTATATATCTTCACATTGGTATTACTTAGAATAAGTAGTACAAAGTGGATAATTGATTTCTTCCATTATAACACTGAAATGTAATGATTCAAATTAAATTTCATCGTTCTTTTTTTAAATAGGGATTTCTTTTCTCCTGGTTATGCTTTCATTTCTCTTATTTTTAAGAAGCTTTTAGTCTAGCACTGGGCTGTCTTTTTGGGGGATGGGGACCATATGGCTGTCTTTTCCAAAAAGAATTTAGCTGTTTAAGGAAATATCAGAGCTTAGACTCTGGTTCCATCCGCTCACTAGCTCACTATCCTTTTGAATTGTTTGGTTCCCCTTTTCTATAGAGCCTATCTTTGGGCAAATAAAGACCTTCAGAAGGAGTTAAATTGTGATTTCTACATAGGCTAATTCTCAGGAGGGAATTTAAACCAGCCAATGTCTTCCAGGTGGAGAAGCAGCCCAGGCAGCCACTGGAGAGGGACTAGTTCCTGCTGCTCTGTTGATCTGCAGTGGGGTGGGATAATTGTCAACCCTTGACACTGGCAGCTTTCAGAGAGACACAAAATGCCACTTATTCCCCTTCTTAGGTTCTGAATTTTGGCAGTTACAGAATGCTTTCCTGTGATTTCCCCCCTATTTGTTTGTTTGTTTATTTATTTATTTTTTGTTAAAGAAAGATGAGGAAAAAAGGAGGCCAGGAGGAAAGAGGTCACTCAGAGTCTGATTCCCTGGTGATATAATTCTGCTTTGATTAGTGGGAATATTTCTTCTCAGTGATGATTTTTAAAAATTGAGCTGAAATATGACATATATGGGATGTGCTTCCCAGGGATGTTGTTTTGCCACATTCCCACTGTTTATCATCCTGGTGAATAGTATATCCTTTTTTTTGTCCTCTAGAAGTAAGTCAGTTAACATCTTGGTTAGCAAATCCACCTCAATATCAAGCATCAATATCAAGACTATAGACAAGGGCCAGAGAAATAGTATAGTAGAAAGGGCATTTGCCTTGTGCACAGCCTATCTAGGTTTAATTCTGGCACCTCAAGAGCCCTCGAGCCCTGCAGGAGTGATTCCTAAGTTCAGAGCCAGGAGTAAGTTCTCAGCACTACTGAATTTCACCTCCAAACAAACAAACAATATTACAGAATATTTAAAACCTTGTGATGTGTGCAAACACAGTTTAAACAGAACAAAGAATGTTTTTGGTTCCTTTTTAGAAGTTTTGAACAATTTCAGAGCAAATACTTTATAAGCAGAGACAGTGGTAATGAACAGAGATGGAAACCACAGGCCTGAGAGGGAGTAACAAGGAATGTAAAAGAAAATAAATGAGCACCTGTTTACAGAATGGTGGAGGACACGGATTGTTAAACCCATGACCTTCGACAGACCCACAGGGTTTCAGGTGAAATCTATTTCTTGATGTAGACCAGAACATGGTACAATTTATTAATCAACAGCTTTCAAAGTCTTTGCAGCAAAGATTTTCTCTACCCTAGTTTGTGTCATATTTAGATCCAATTTGGAAAATGAAGCAATTAGATTGCTCAAACCTTTCATTAAGTGCCTGTCGTTTAAAAAACCTATCTTTGATCTACAATTCTTAGTCCCAGAAGTCTAGTCATTCATCTTCCAGAATTTCAAGTCCAGGATTTGGTTGTGGTTTAATTCCACTTCTGGACACACAGCCTGACTGCCTCCACTTGATTTTGTGCTTTCATTACATTTCATGCATCTAGAGATTTGGGAACATCTGTACATATGGTCTTGATAAGGTGATAGATTTTCGCGTCTTGGGATTTGGCAGGAAATGGGTAGGAACTGAATCAGAATTGGAAAAGGAAAATGAACCGTTGGGGTCTAACTCACTCATTTCGTGAAATACCTTTGGAGACTTGGAATTCCCATAGAATCTATTGTAGAGTGGGGTGTGTGTGTGTGTGTGTGTGGGGGTGAGGGTAGATTTGTTCTTTGACTTTTTTCCTTTAAAGTTAGAAACTTCCTTTTGAAAGCACTGGCACTTTACATTTCTGGATTAGCCCTTCAGGAAACATCCCAGACTTGGAGCCAGAGACCAAAACAGAGCCCAGTACCTTTCTTGAGAGGAGCATGTCTAGAAAGGGTCTGAGCGGAGTTATCTGGGAATCTGGGAATCTGGAATGGTTTGGGGAAGAAAGCTGAGAAGCCACACAAAATGAAACAAAAGCAGCAGAGTGAAAGCCGCGCTGGTGACAGCCTCGCAAACAAACAAATAACAACAACAACAACAACAACACAAACACAAAAGGGGGAGGGACCTCAGTGACCCCCCCAAGAAGGGAAGGGAGGTGGGGCTGAAAGGAAGGTTTTCTTGGTGCTCTAGAGGCTTCAGTCAGATTCAGGCCTGATGCTACATCTCTCCCGAGTCTGCACCTCGGGCTCGGAGATTTTGTGCGCCGTGATCGCTCTCAGGCCCTTTTTCGTCTTTCTCGCAGACTTGGTAGGCCCGAATGTGCGCAGCCCCTCCCGCGCCGGGCCTTGCGCCCACCTCCCGCACCCCGAAGAGCCGGGAGCGCGCTGGAGCGGGCGGGCGGCGGGCGGGCGGCGGGGCGGGCCGGGGGGGCGGGGCGGGAGCGGCGGCGCCCGGCGCGCGGCGGGTTAAGGCGGCGGCGGCGGGGCGGGGGCGGTCGGAGCGCGGCGGCGGCCGGGCCGTGAGCGCCCGAGTCCCCGAGCGCCGCTGTTTCAGCTCCCTTGCGCGCCCACCGGGCTCCGGCCGGAGCCGCCGCTCCGAGCTCGCGTTCGGATCCTCTCGAACGAGAAGATGGCGACGGACGGCGCGAGCTGCGAGCCCGACTTCTGCGCCCCGGAGGACGCGGCGGGGGCCCGCGGAGCCCGCGGTAACCGGGGGCACGGGGTGGGCGCGGGCTGGGGCTCCGGAGGGAATCGGGCTGGCTCCGCTAGGCTTCCGGGGTGCCCCTCCACGTGGGCTTCTTACCTCCGGGGCTCCGCACTTTGGGGAAGATTAGAGATGGGGAAGGACAAGGGGACTGGGGGACTCTGCCTGTCTCTCCTGGACCCCGCCGAAGCAGCCTCGGTCTCCCCTATTCTCAGGGCGCCTTGCTTGGTTCTGGGGCAACATCTCCCTCCGTGGCGGTGGGCATTGCTTCTCCATCCCCCGGAGCGGGCTGCGGGGTGTTTCCAGCAGAACTTGACCCCCTATTGTTCTCCTGTCTCTGCGCGGGTGGCCGTGGGTGCGTGTCTCGGGGTGCCTGGGCGCCTCTTAGGCGGGTCTCAGGTTGAGGCAAAGGGGGGAGGCGGGTCCCTGAGGAGCAGGTGTGGGGATGCTCATTTTGTGTGTGTGTGTGTGTGTGTTCGCGCGCGCGCTCGTGTGTGCATGCATGTGTGCATGTTTGCATATGTGTTCATGTGCCTTGCGTGCACCAGGCCCCTTGGAGTGCGCTGGCGCTCCCTGGGCGCTCCCATTGCTTGTACCCTATTGCTTTGGGGGGTCTGAAGGGTCAGCCCTTGTTGCTTACAGAGAGGCGAAGTTGGGGTTTAGCCTCCGCTTTCCAAGCATTGTTTTGCGCGAGGGACCAGCAGCCCCGGGAGGCTCTTCCCATTCTTTCCTGGCGCCCACTGCGACTCCTCCGAGTGTCGCGCGGCACCCACACTCGCTCATGGTTCGCAGCTCGGATCTGGAGGGAGATGTGGAGTCGCACCGGCTGCCGGGGAAGGGGGACACGTTCGCGGGGGTGTGAGAAGGCGCCCCGAGGGAGCTGCACTGTCCCGCAGAGAACCGCGGTGCCCGGAGCGCCCCCCCCCCGAGCCTTGCGGGTGGGATGGAAGGCACCCGACCTCATGGAATGGTACCTCTCGCCCAGGACTGCTGGGGTCAGGATGCTGGGGGGGGGAGAGGGGTGATGTGCGGAAAGCTGCTCAGCAGGAGAAGGAACAGCAAAGTATAAAGGGAGGGTTGCTGGTGGCAACCAGTGAAACGGGTGTGTTTTCACATGAAACTTTTAGGAAAATTGATTTTTCATTGTTTGCAACGGAGAAGGGGAAAAAAAGTGAACTTTCTAAAGCTTTTACTTGGAAACTGCCCAGTTATCTGTGAGAACGTGAATCTACACTCTAAGGCTCAAGGAGGGAGCTGGGTGTTTCAATAACCTTAGATTCTGGGAAACTAAGACCATTGGGTACCTTCAGATCTAGAGATGGATTGGGACGAGAAGAGGGGGAGAGAGACATACACACACAGAGACAGAGAGAGAGAGACAGAGAGAGAGACAGAGAGAGAGACAGAGAGAGACAGAGAGAGAGACAGAGACAGAGAGACAGAGAGAGAGAGAGAGAGAGAGAGAGACAGAGAGAGAGGCAGAGACAGAGAGAGACAGGAGAGAGAGAGACAGAGAGAGAGAGAGAGAGACAGAGAGAGACAGAGACAGAGAGAGACAGAGACAGAGAGAGAGAGGCAGAGAGAGGCAGATAGATAGATAAGAGAGTTTTCAATGGACAGACTGGGCTTCTATTACCATCATTATTTTAATCACCAACAAACTAACCCATACCTCTGCTTTAAGGTCTCTCAATCAAAATAGTTTTATTTGGTTGGATCGTAAACAGAACTTGGGCCTCTGGTACATAGGCGTTAACAAGGTCAGTGCTCTCTTTCAGCTGTTGAAATGTTCAGGAGTCTGGTTTTTCACTGCAGATAGGAGGGGACTTGATTGTTTCACTCTGCTTGATGGAAATAGCATTGCCAGAAATCTGTGACAGTGAACCTCCTTTGTTATGTGAATCCTTTTGAGATCTGTGGAGAGACATTGGGGAGTTTTAAATCTATTAGTTTTTTTTTTTTAATGACAGTTAAGTAAAATTTTGAAAGACTCCGATATGGTCAACTGGGCATTTTATTTCACCTCTGCTTAATAAAGTTTGGTCTTTTCCTGTTAGTCACTTTGCTTGTAGATTGATTCTTAAATGAAAGAAAAGCCAGGGCGAGGATTGACAGTGTCATTTTCAGTGCTCCTTATATAAAGGCAAATTAAAGACATTTTAAATGCATTCGGGTGTATGACAACAGAGGACTTACTTTTCTATGCAGTTCCTATTTGCATTGACGAGGTTAGCATCATTTCAAATTGGTTTACATAGTATGCATTTTTGTATGTACATTTGGCAGAAATAAGCCAATGGAGGATCCAAAGCAGTAGGCTATTTTTGAAAGTGAGTGTTTCCACTAAGTTTTGACTATTTAGATTGTTGCTTAGAAACAAGTTTAATTTATAGTTTTCAGTTTAATATGATATTCAGTGGAGTGTTTTAAATTTAGTTTGTCAAGATCCTTATTCTTAGCTGTTTAAATCCTGAAAGCATCCCAAGTATAAAAGCTGGGTAACAGCTCCATTATTCAGTAGGATCGTATTAATAGTCATGCTGTGAACTATGCCAGATACCTGGGTTATTTTCAGTGTGTTAGCCAAATGTGATGACTTTTATAGGCTTATTGCTATTTCTACTCTGAAAATAGCTCCTAATGGATATGGCAGTATGGAAAACAGAGATAGTCTTGATGTTTATTGTCGCAAATGATCTCAGAGCTAAGGAAAATAGAGATCTTTTGGGAGCTAACTTTGGGAAGAGCTGCTCAACAGTTTTACCATTCTGCTTTTTTTTGGCTTGTTTCTGGAGCAGTTAATGTGTAATGTGCAGACAGAAATTTTGTCATCATGACACAAAAGATAGATTTTATTAAAAATGGTGTTAATAAAACTAGATTTTACTAACAGTGATGATGTTGGAAATAAATGAATAGCTGCGTCTTGAAAGTTTTGTCTGCAGGTGACAATATGAAATGTAAACCCAATAAAAGAGCCTTCATAGCCAATTTAGCCAGTCCATTTAGCCATAAAATTATGCTGACATGGGGAAAATGAAGTAATGAAAGTTTCACAGCATAATTGTTATGGAGGAACTAATCATGCCACACATTACCAAATCATTCCCCAGAAAGGAGATCATAAGTAACATTTTTGCCTGTCTAAAGTAGTGATAGAAAACCAGGTCTACAGAGTCCAATCAGATAAACTGGGGCCATGAGAGGCATAAATGCTCTGCAGAGTCTTGAGGAAGGGCAGGGAAAGTCATGAATGGGACTTCCGTGGACTGATCTGGAAAAATGGGAAACATTCTGTCAAAGCAATACATTGACCTGCATCTGGAGGTGGAGGGCAACCTGCTCAGGGTGATAGCAGGAGGGTGTGTGAAGATGGAGCTACTCCCTAGGAGCTCTTGTGTGTGCTCTGGGCCACACAAACATAAAGAACTTCTATTTCAGTCTCAACTATGCACTTTGACATTTTTTCCAATATGAAGAAATAGAACTAAATTATTCCGGAAAGATTAGACTCCTAACTGCTTCAAGGAAGTGCTTTTCACTGCTCCTTTCCTCTTTAAATAATAGGGTGTAATATTTATTTGCACTTTTTTTATTTGAGGGGACTTTATTTTTGTTGGTATGACTGTTATTATATTTCTCACAGGAGCAGTTTTGTTGAGAGAAAAACATTTGTCCTCTCAGTGATTGAATCCATGACTAGCAAGACTCTTGGTTGTTTCTATTCTCTTGTGTTTCCTCTAACTTTATGAGGTGAGAAAATGCTTCCCAGACTTAGTACTTTGTCATCCTTTCGCAAATATCTGCTCTTGCTCTCACTGACAGTAAGGCTGTTGCTGAGAGAGAGGCTCTTCTAATGCTGTGCAGGTTTGCGTTGTGAAAGAAAGCAGAGGGTGCTTAGCACAAACACTGCCAGGCACATGATTGGGCTTGACCAGCATCTGCTGGAGGAAGGAAAGAAACACCCAAAGGCTTTCTTATGATTTTTAGTGTTGTTTGATCAGAGAATTTCCTTTTGAGTGCGTTTAGATGTATTAACATCAGGGGCCTATGATTTGTGATAATTAACACGATACATGATGACCATTTTCTTTTTATGATTTTCCTTTGTTGTTTTATTGTGTTCCCTTTCCAAGAGACCTTTCTTAGTGCTAGTTCAGATGCTTAACAGATTTAAAAAATGTGTAATCCTGAGTCTCAGCATTATTAGTTTTCCCTGGAGATAGTTTTCTCTTCAAAACCATGATTAAGTTTGGGGATGTAGGTGTTCTGGTAATAGCCTTCCTCCCATCCCAAATTCTTCCAATAAGAGAGTCAAGATTAAACCACCCACTGGGATATGGAAGTGGGGATGATTACAAAAGAAAAATGTGAGGCAGTTTGGAAACAACAGAGGGAATAAAGAGTCAGAATTCAATAAAAGGGAATAAAAAGTTAGAATAAGGAATTTAGTCAATACTTTGGGCACTGGGGAAAATACACAGAAATGTGTGACTAGAATTCAACTTAAATAAACGTAGGAAGGACCAGAGAGATAGTACAGGAGGTAAGATACTCTCCTAGAACGTGATAAGGTTAGGCTTCAGCACTGATTCGATCCTCTGCACCACTTCTGATTCCTCGAGCACAGAGCCAAGAATAGCCCCTGAAAAACAAATTCACTTATGAAGGATAGACAGCTTCTCCCATGCCCACCTCACATGGTTTGCCACCTAAAGACCCTGAGGATTTAGAAGACTTTATTTGAATGCCCTTGTGTTCCTCTCTCTATGGGCTCCCTTTGGTTGGAGTGCTAACATAACAAGGAAAAGGAAATTTGTCTTTTGTCTTTGATTTAATAAAAAATAGAGATCAGTTGGTGATATTGTATTGGGATCAATATTCACATATTTTTTTGTAGTTCAGTCTGTTATGAAAGCATCCATAAAGAATAAACATTTGTAAATCCTTTGCATAATTGTTGAATCACTTATAAAATTTGATGTTTTCAAGTTCAGCCTCGATCTCCTGCACCACCATGCTCAGCACAGAGCTGGGTGTAGCCCATGAACATCACTGAGGGGCCCACCTCATCACCCCCCTCACTCCATAAAGTTCTGATTTTAGGGAAGAATTTCTGTCAAAATTACAAAAGCTGCTGTAAATAACATTATAGATTGGAGACTAATTTTAAAGGCTGTTTCAGTAAGTGCAGTATACCCAGGTTAACACTGTATCTGGATTAGATACTTCTTTGCAATGCCATTTGGTTTTGACTTTTCCTTTCCCTTGAAAAGGCAACAGTTATGATATCAAAGAAGTTCTTGCATGTGAGAGCTTTATAACTAAGAATGCAGTTGCAGCCATCCATGTCTCAGTTTCTTCATTGTCTATCATTATGCTGATGCTTGACACCTACAGATAATTGAGATACTCTTCTGTGCTTTATTTGTTTCTTATACCACAATTACTTGCTCTAGAGGTCAGATTGCATGTGGAAATGATCTACGTCTCATATAGGGTTACTGTGTCATTGTAAAGCTGAGTTGATGGAAATAGGCATTTGACCTTTTACCCAGGAAGGAAATAGAGACAGCGGAGGTCTGAAAAAAGGAGATGCTGAGCTTAATTATTGGGCACTGCTGTCCCTGCCTGGGTGCTTGTTGCTTTCAATTTACTATACTTCAAAGCAGTTATGTCTATTACTAGGTTTCCTTCCAGACATTCTGATTACTTGTTGAGAACTTCTTTTTTACCTCTTTTCAATCCATCTACTTCCTTATCTTGCATTAAAGACTTGGAGCGTATGGCTGATTTGATGTGCATGGGCCTGAAGTGCCAACCCCAAGTTCTCTCTCTCTCTCTCTCTCTCTCTCTCTCTCTCTCTCTCTCTCTCTCATGGTTATTCCTTGCTCAGTGTTCAGGTATCACTCCTGCAGGGGATGATATTCTGGTACTGGAGACCTAACTTAAGGTGGGGTGGCCTCTTGTAGGGTTTGCTGTACACTATCTCCATCCTCTCAATATATTGCTTTAAAGACATACCCAGTTGTAGGGGCAGGAACAATATTAGAGGGTATGCCCCTTACTTGCCTTATATACAATTCCCGGCATCCCATATGGTTCCCTAAGCACCGCTAGGGAGTATTCCTGTGCTCAGAGCCAGAAGTACCTCCTGAATATCACCATGTGTGACCCAACCCTCTTATGCCACCCCCTGCCACCAAAGACACAGTCAGTTGCCCTAATTTAGGTTATTTTAAATTATTTTGTTGGGACAAAACATTATACCTTAAACTGGTACATCATTTATATGCTTTGTGGGTTCTGTTTTGTTTTGTTTTTGTTTGGTCCTTGGACCACCCTAGTGGTGCTCAGAGCTTAATCCTGGTTCTTTACTCAGGTGGTGGTTAAGGAACCATAGATGGTGCTGGGGATGAATCTAGGCCAGCCATGTGCAAGGCAAACGCCCTATGAGCTATACAATTGCTTCAGCCTCTGCTTTGTGTTTTTTTTTCACTAAATGGAATAGGCATTTTTTAATAGTCGTGTGTGTGGCATACATACCGAGTAAAATCATGTAAGATATAATAGTCCCTTTGTCCTGATAAATGTCTAGCAAGGATGAGAAAATAGTGAGCTTAAACAAATAATATAATGAGTGTAATAGAATGAGGGAAGTGAACAAGGCAGGACATAACACATTGCCAAATGATGTAATAAAACAGACTAAATTTGAGAAGTGGAGAGATTTCTGGAGATTAGAAAGAGATAATAGCGACAGGATTTGAGCTAATTTCCAAAGAAAGGTGGAATTCTTAGGAAGAACACCATCAAGAAGTGCAAAGTCTGTCAGAAACATACTTTTGTTCTGGAGATCAAGAGGAATAATCTCAAAGTATGGTAAAGCATTAGATGATTTAAATAGTTTCAGAGCATAAAAACATGTCTAGTACTTCCTGAAAAGCCTTATTTAAAGAAGCCCAAATTTGCATTTTTCTAATATTCTTAATGTTCTACATAACTGGGATGATTATTTAATTTTTTCCCTGCTAATGATACAGTTTTCAAGTTTTTATTTTCTCCTTACAGTTTCAAGATGTTTCATTGCTTTTTCTGTCCTTTTCAGCCTTTCTCATTTGTCCCCAAAGCATAAATTTTGCTTGCATAGGTAGTTCTAAGCCCTTTGTTAATTATTAGCTTGCTATATTAGACTTGGAGGAAAGTACATTTTTGCAGCTTCTGAGCAAAGATACTAAACCAAATTTCCTCAAAGATTTCTCAAAGGTTTCAAGAATGACCTAAATTTTCTCAGTCCAGTACTGCAGTTGTCCTGATGGTGTTCAAAATGAGGACATTTGGGTCTGAAAGACATTTTGGAAACTTCTTAGTTCATTCTTCCCTTACTTTCCCAGATCTGAGATCCAACAAGTGAAATATTCTTCTAGTTCATCTGCTTTATCAGGTACTTCACTGCCTCCCTTGTAGTCAATTTACTGATCAATGTAAGCACAACCTCCTAGATTTGACATTGAAGGAGAAGCATTTGGTGTTTGTGGGAGTAGCCAGAGCATGTTGGTTCACTAGATTTTGACTTTGACATGTTTGGACAAAGGGCCGAGGAGGCTGTTTTGCCATTAGAAACCATAGTTTCTCCTAAACCATTTTTGCATCAAATAAATCTATACTGATTGCATTAATTTTGGAATGCTAGCATTTGGGAGTGGGAGGGCATATTCTGCCTACCCTAGTGCTTGTGGCCACTCCTTGTAGGGCTGGGGAAATGGCTCAGTCCCTTTTCTCAGCCCTCAAAGAATTCTTAAAAGATACAGATAACTACATTTGGTGACTTTAATAGCTGGAACTACCTCCATTAATTTCCTAAATAGATCTACTATTTTAGATATTTTTCTTAGGTGGCAGAAATTTGGTATTGACCTTTATTCAGTTCTGGTATTTTAAGGTGAGTTAATTTAGCCAAATTTCATTTTGTCTTTACCCTTTCTCTCTCTCTCAACCTATATGAAAAACTCCAGGAAAACATCCAGGCTTGCAACCTGTCCATGCCACTGAGACTAATTCAGAACATTTGAAAAGTGCTGTGCCAAGTAGTAGAGTCTGGGGATGTGTCTCCCCATTCGTACATGTGTATATCCCAAAGAAGGTGCGTTCTCTTTTGGAAGGGCAGACTCTGGCTTAGTTTAAGATTCCTCTGCCAGATTTTAAAAGTGAGATGTTAAGAATTGCTTTTCCTGGAGTACTTTTCTGGCAGACACCAAATATGACAAGCAGTATGGTATTTGGAGCTGAAATATATTAGGATATTTTTAGTGTGTTGCCATCACAGAAAATGAACCCTGGATTTTTCTTTGTTATTTAGGGAAAAGAAATACAGTAATAAGGGCTAATCTGGGAAGATGTTTACTGTGAGTTTTAAGGATAGGGTTTTCTGGATGCCTGAATGATTATCCTTTTTTTTTTTTTCTTTTCTTTTTCTTTTTCTTTTTTTATTTTGCTGGGTGGGGGGCACACACACCAATTGGTGCGCAGGGCTTTTTCCTGGCTCTGAAATCAGAGGTCACTCCTGATGGGGCTTGGGACTCCATTGGGGTGTGGGTAATTGAACCCAGCCTGGCTGTGTGCAAGGCAAGAATCCTGCCCACTATCCTCTTTCCAGCTCCACTAGCTTTTTTTTTTTTAATGTGGTTGATGGTTTTTGGATCTATTCTGTCTTCTATCATCTTCTGAAAATTAGGCCATCAAGTTAATCTTTTAAAGTATTGTAAGAGGGGTTGGAGTGATAGCACAGTAGGTAGGGCCTTTTATGGGGCCAACCTGGGTTCAATCCACATGGCACTCCCAATCCACTGCCAGGAGTAATTCCTCAATGTAAAGCTAGGCTTAACCCCTGAGCACCCCTGGGTATGAGCACCCAAAAAGCAAAAAAAAAAAGTTTTTTATGATTCATTATCAAGAATAATAAAGAGAGGAGTAAAGTTTTGTAGGTGAGGGCTGGAGCGATAGCCCAGCGAGTAGGGCATTTGCCTTGTTCGATCCCGGCATCCCATATGGTCCCCTGAGCAACGCCAGGAGTAATTCCTGAGTGCAGAGCCAGGAGTAACCCCTGAGCATCCCCGGATGTGACCCAAAAAAAAAAAAAAAGTTTTGTAGGTGAGTATTGTGAATATTGTGAAACTGTTTTTAAGTTACATATATATCTTCAAACTTTAATCAAATAAAATACATTGAATAGGTAGTTTTTGTATGTCAGTTATGCCTAAATAAAGTGGTTTAAAATATTTTTTTCATGGGGGCCAGAGTGACAGTACAGTGGCTAGGGTAGTTTCCTTTGCACACCACTGACCTGGGTTTCATCCCTGGCATCTTATATGGTTCCTTGAGCATTTTCAGGAGAGATTCCAGAGTGCAGAGTCAGGAGGAATCCCTGAGCACCACCAGGTATGGTCCAAAAATCAACAAAACAGACATTTTTGAAATCTTTGTTCTGAAACCAAGGAACTTTAACAATTGCCCTTTTATTTCTCTATGTGTATATAGCTGTATATCACTTGTATCACTTGTCACTTGTCTTCCCATTGTTCATTGATTTGCTTGAGTGGGCTCCAGTAAAATCTCCATTCATTAGGAATGAGGTCCATTATTGTTACTGTTTTTGGCATATTGAATACACCACATGTAGCTTGCTAGGCTCTGCCATGGCTCTGGGTTCATCCCAGGGGACCCAGTCTTTTTCTATGTCAGACCATCAACCATCCAGGGCCCATGGGGCAGAGCTCTGGGTGTAGACAAACATGTCTGCTGTCTGCCACCTGCTGATGCAACCAGGCACTGCAGCCACACCTGCAATAGGTATATATATATATATATATATGTACATATATATATAAATTTATATTTAGAAGAAATATTTGGGTCTTAAAATACATTGATTCAACTTGTTGCCATTGTATAAGCATGTAACAAGGCCCCCAGGTTTGATCCCAAGCATGCTGTGGTCCCACAAGCCCCACTGCCTATCGTCCTGTAGGCCCCAGACCTGAAGGAGCTCCCAGCACCGCTGGGCCCAAACACTGAAATCATCAGCCATGCTGATGGGTACCACAGGAAATTACTCCCCACCACCAAACACGCTAGCCCCAAAGTTAAACAAGGGCTCAGGTGGAAAGCTTGGGATCAGAATATAGAGGACTGCAGGTAGGATGCTAGTCTTGAATGTGACTGACGTGGGTTTGATAACTGGTACCTTATATAATCCCTGAGCATGGCCAGGGGTGACCCCAGAGTGCAGTCAGGAAGGAGTAAGCCCTGAGCAGGGCTGAGCATACTTAAAAAGGGACAACAATAAAACAAAACACTGTCCCCATCCCATGAAAAAGTTTTTATTCATATCTGAATCACATCAAGTGTATTTTCGTATCAATATAATTATTTATATATTCATACATATATATATACATATATATAAAGACCCCCAAATATTTATATTCAGTTATATATTTTTTTTCTTTTTGGGTCACACCCCAGCGATGCTCAGGGGTTTTTCCTGGCTCTGCATCTCAGGAATTACGCCTGACGGTGCTCGGGGATCATATGGGATGCCGGGATCAAACCCAGGCTGGCATAGGCCGGCCGCGTGCATATATAATGTATATTTGTGCATATATAATGTATATATAATGCATATATAATGTATATATATACACACACACACACACACATATACACACACACACACACACCAATATCCAAGGTCAGGCAAAACATGGATTTAGAGGTCTTAAATCAGAGGTTAGGTACGACAGAGAATGGAACAGTGTGGTAATAATTGTTGAAAGTGATAATACCAGCCTAGAACTGAGCATTGAATATAAGCAAAAAGATATACATGATAACCTCTAAATGTGTATATTGCAATACACAATGTATAAGAAAAGGAAGAGAGAAAGAGAGAGAGAGAGAAAAAGAGAAAAAAGAGATAAAGAACCTACCATAGAGGCAGGTTAGGGGAGCGGGAAGGGAATCAGGACATTGGTGGTGGAAAATTGTCATTGGTGGAGGGATGGGTGCTGGAACACTGTATGACCAAAACCCAACATGAACATCTTTGTAATTGTTTATCATGGTGGTATAATAAAATATTTATAAAAACAGTCATAAAGCCTCTAATATACTTTTACTTTTTTTTTTATGGAGGGTTCACACCCATCCATACTTCAGGATGGCTCCCACTGGTACTCAGAGGACCATAATCAAGCCCCAAGATTTCCACATAAAAATCATGTACTTTAGCCCTGTAAGCTATCTTTTGCAGACCTTTAATTTTTTTTAATATTTTATTATACCACTGTGAGATATACAATTTCAAAGATGTTCATAAGATGTTCATATTTGGGTTTCAGTCATACAATGTTCCAGCACCCATCCCACCACCAGTGCCCATTTCCCACCACCAATGTCCCTGATTGCCTTCCCTCTCCCCCAACTTGCCTCTGTGGCAGGTTCTTAAATTCTTTGTCTTTCTCTCTCTCTCTTTCTCTTTTCCTTCCCTTCCACATTGTGGATTACAATACATATATTAAGTGGTTGTCATGTGTATTTTCCCCAGTATTTAATGTTCAGTTCTAGGTTGGTATCAGCACTTTCAAGAATTATTAGCACACTGTTCCATTCTCTGTCTTACCCAGCCTCTGACTCGCACACATTTGTGATAATTTCCACCTTTCACAAGACCTCCTGATACATGTTTCACTTGACCTTGGATGTTGGTATTATAATATGTACATATATTTATGTCACTTGATCACTTGATCACTTGAATCCCGTTATTCATCGATTTGCTCGAGCGGGCGCCAGTAACATTTCCATTGGACCCTATCACGTGCCAATGTAGCCCAATGGCATCTGGTTGATTCAAGAATATGAAGAGCCTCAAACCGTTCCTTCAGGGTCTTAACAAGGAA
The DNA here is from genome assembly GCA_021461705.1 of Cryptotis parvus. Classification (NCBI taxonomy): domain Eukaryota; kingdom Metazoa; phylum Chordata; class Mammalia; order Eulipotyphla; family Soricidae; genus Cryptotis; species Cryptotis parvus. The sequence goes on from JAJIBD010000489.1 coordinate 86,512, forward strand.
GTCTGACCATTTTGTAGGTGGGCGGCCACGTGATCTTTTGACATCCCGTGGGATCCAGTCAGTAATGGCTCTAGTCCAGCGGGTTGTCTCCAAATCGCATTACATGTCCAGCCCATCTGATTTTCGATGCCTTGGCAAACGAGACAGCGTCCCTGATTCTGGATTAGCGACGGAGGTCAGAATTCGGTTTCTTCACTCACTTGAGTGAGACGTGATATTCCAAGCATAGCTCTTTCGATGCCTCTCTGGGAGACCCTGAATAGCATTCTCATCCTGCTTTTGTAGGGCCCAGGTCTCTGAGGCGTATGTTAATGCAGGGAGAACGGTGGAGTCAAAGAGATGTGCCTGGAGCCGGAGGTTCTTTGTCCTTTTTAGCTATTTCTTCGATGCCTTTGAAGGCATTCCATGCCGCTCTCTCTTCCTCCTGCGCAGCTCAGGTTTTAGGTCGTTCATCATGTTGACTTCTCGACCTAGGTACACATAGCTGCTGCATTCAGAGATGTTTGTTCCATGGAGAGCGAATGGGGCCTCAGGAACTAGTTCATTTCTCATGAACATAGTTTTCTTCAGATTCAGCTGTAGACCTCCCTTTCCACATTCTCGGTTAAAGTCAGCCAGCATTTGTGCCGCTTGGCTAATGTTTGGTGTTATTAGAACGATTTCATCAGCGAAGCGGAGGTGGGTGTAGTTGCCGACCATCTATCTTCACTCCCATTCCTTCCCATTCTAATTGTCTCCTGATGTTCTCGAGGGTGGCACTGAAGAGTTTTGGTGAGATGGTATCACCCTGTCGAACCCCTCTTTTTGACATCAATGATCACTTCTTTTGTAGAATGGTGAGATCCTGGTGGTGAATCCATAATACAGCTCACGAAGGATCTTGATGTATTGGGTTTGAACACCCTGTTTGACTAGGGCTTCGATGACTGCTTCAGTCTCCACAGAATCAAAGGCTTTCTGTAAATCAATGAATGTGAGACAGAGTGGCATCTTGTACTCCCTACAAACCTCAATGAGCTTGGTTACTGTGTGGATGTGGTCGATTGTGCTGAATCCTTTCCGGAAACCTGCTTGCTCGCATGGTTGTCCTTCATCTAGTGTTCTGCTAATCCTGTTCAGGATGACTCGTGTAAACAGCTTGTAGATGACAGACAACAGGCAGATGGGGGCGATAGTTGCCGATGTCGTGAATGTCTCCCTTCTTGAACAGTAGAACTGTCCTGCTGGTTTTCCATTGGGAGGGCACCTGGCATTCGGACAGGTAGCGTGTGAAGAGCCGAGCTAGTGTATTGATGAGTACCGACGGCAGATTCTTCAGGTGTTCGGGTCTGACTTTGTCTGGGCCTGGTGCTGTTCCCCTTCTTTACCGACGAGATGGCATGTCGGATTTCAGAAGGGAGAACATATTTATGTCATGCAAATAAATGCAGTCATTCTATATCTGAATCTCTCTTTCGGGATAATTTCACTCTCCATGTCCATCCATTTATAGGCAAATTTCCATAACTTCATTTTTTCCCTAACAGCTGCATAGTATTCCATTGTGTAGATGTACCACAGTTTCTTTATCCAGTCATCGATTCTCGGATACGTTGGTTGTTTCCAGATTCTGGCTATTGTGAATAGAGCTGCTATGAACATAAAAGTAGGGATGGTGTTTCCTCTGCGTATTCTTGGCCTCCCAGGGTTTATTCCCAGGAGTGGTATGGCTGGGTCAAATGGGAGCTCAATTTCTAGTCTTTGGAGGAATGTCATATTGTTTTCCAGAAAGGCTGTACTCGTCGACATTCCCACCAACAATTGATGAGAGTCCCTTTTACCCCCGCATCCCTGCCAGCATTTGTTGTTCTTGCTTTCAGGAAATGTGCCAGTCTGTGTGGTGTGAGATGATATCTCATTGTTGTTTTGATTTGCATCTCTCTGATGACTAATGATGATGAGGCATTTTTCATATGTCTTTTGGCCATTCGAATTTCTTTCTTGTGGAAGTTTTTGTTCATTTCTTCTCCCCATTTTTTGATAAGGTTGGCTGTTTTCTTCTTGTAAAAGTTCTACCAGGGCTTGATATATCCTGGATATTAACCCCTTATCAGATGACTATTAGGTGAATATGCTTTTCCATTCTGTGGACTGTCTTTGTATCTTGGTTATTGTTTCTTTTGTGGTGCAGAAGCTTTTTAGCTTCATGTAGTTCCATATGATAATCTTTTCTTTTTAATTGTTTTGTTATTGGTGTTTCTTCTTTGAAGATGTCCTTAGCTTCAATGTCGTGGAGGGTTTTTCATATTTTTCTTCAGTGTACTTTATGGATTCAGGTCTGATATTGAGATCTTTAATCCATTTTGAACTGATTTTTGTACACGGTGTTAGACAGAGTTCCAAGTTCATTTTTTTATGTATCTGCCCAGTTTTCCCAGCACCACCTGTTGAAGATTTTTTCCTTGCTCCATTTCATACTTTTCCTCCTTTATTGAAGATTAATTGCTCATGTATTGAGGTTGGTTGTCGGGATACTCAACTCTATTCCATAGGTCCTTAGGTATGTTTTTATTCCAATACCATGCTGTTTTAATTACCACTGCTTTGTAGTGAGTTTGAAGATGGGAATGGTGATGCCTCCCGTCTTCTTTTTCCCAAGGATTGCTTTAGCTATCTGTGGGGGTTTATTATTCCATACAAATTTCAGAAGTGTTTGGTCAATATCTTTGAAGAATGTCATGGGTATCCTTATAAGGATGGCATTAAATCTGTATAAAGCTCTAGGGAGTATTACCATTTTGACAATGTTGATTCTCCCAATCCATGAGCAGGGAATGTGTTTCCTATTTCCTTGTATCCTATTTTATTTCTTGAAGTAATGTTTTGTAGTTCTCTTTGTAGAGGTCCTTTATGTTCTTCGTCAAAGTGATTCCTAGGTGTTTAATTTTTTGTGGCACAATTGAGAATGGGATCATTTTCTTTGTCTCTTTCCTCTCTTTCATTATTTGTATATAGGAAAGCCACCGACTTTTGGTATTGATTTTGTACCCTGCTACTTTACTACAAGCGTCTATTGTTTCTAGGAGTTTTATGATGGAGAGTTTTGGGTTTCTCTAGGTATAATTTTATGTCATCTGCGGATAGTGATAACTTGACTTCTTCCTTGCCTATCTGGATGCCCTTAATGTCCTTTTCTCCTCTGATTGCTTTGGCAAGTACTTCCATTACTATATTGAATAAAAGAGGTGAGAGGGGGTAATCCTTGTCTTGTCCCTGATCTTAGGGGAAGGCTTTCAATTTTTCTCCATTGAGAATGATACTTGTTGTGGGTTTTTGGTAGATGGCTGTAACTATCATGAGGAAGGTTCCTTCAGTTCCCATTTTTTGGAGAGGTTTTAATCATGAATGGGTGCTGGATCTTGTCAAATGCTTTCTCTGCGTCTATTGATAGGATCATGTGGTTTTTATTTTTTTTCTCTTATTGATTTGATGTATTATGTTGATTGACTTGCAAATATTGAACCATCCTTGCATTCCCTGGGATGAATCCTACTTGGTCGTGATGTATAATCTTTTTGATGAGTCTTTGGATTCTGTTTGCTAGTATTTTGTTGAAGATCTTAGCATCTGTGTTCATCAGGGAGATCGGTCTATAGTTTTCTTTCTTTGTGTTATTTCTCCCTGCTTTGGGTATCAGGGTGATAGGTGCCTCGTAGAAGCTCTTTGGGAGTGTTTCTGTTTCTCCTATTTCCTGGAAGAGCTTGAAAAGGACTGGCAGTAGGTCCTCCTTAAAGGTTTGGTAGAATTCACTAGTGAATCCATCTGGACCTGGGCTTTTGTGTTTGGGCAGACTTTTAATTACTGTTTCAATTTCCTCCATGGTGATAGGCTTATTCAATTATTTCAGGTCTTCTTGTTAGAGCCATGGGAGGTTATAGGACTTCAGGAATTTATCCATTTCTTCTACGTTCTCATGTTTCATGGCATACATGTTCTCAAAGTAATCTCTGATGATCTTTTGGATTTCTGTGGTTTCTGTTGTGATGTCCCCCTTTTCATTTATGATTCTGTTTATTTGGGTTCTCTCTTTCCCTGTCTTTTACATGTCTTGCCAGTGGTTTGTTGATCTTGTTTAGTTTTTCAAAGAACCAACTCTTAGTTTCATTAATCTTTTGGATTGTTTTTGGGTTTCCAGATCATTGATTTTCTTTCTAAGTTTTATTACCTTCTTTCTCCCTGGATTGGGCTCCTTTTTTGGTCTTTTTTTCTAACATTTTGAGCTCTGAAGTCAGGTTATTTATGTGGGCCCTTTCTTCTTTCCTGATGAATGCTTGCAGAGCTATGAACTTTCCTCAACACTGCTTTTGCTGTGTCCTACAAGTTCTGATAGTTAGTGTCTTCATTTTCATTTGTTTCTAAGAATCTTTGGATTTTCTGTTGATTTCTTCTGTGACCCACTGGTTGTTCAGCAGTGAGCTGTTCAGTTTCCAGGTGTTTGGTTTAACTCCCTGTTTCTGTATGTGGTTAACTTCTATTTTCACTGCATCATGAGACCTTTAATTTTTTTTATGTTTTGCCACATTAGGATATTGGAACGTAAAGTACTGGGTGAATAAGGCATTGGAAAAATAATGTTTCTTTTAATTTTTGAAGACCAGTGCGTCTTATTTTTGTTGAGGAAGCTATTTAGAAGTATGTAAGAAGCTATTTAGAAGTATCTCCCTTTTAAAAAAGGGAGATTTTTTTAAATAATAAAAATCATTATAAATTATTATTATAAATTGATGGTGCTCCATTAAAAATCAGAAGTATTGGTTGCCGGTCACATGTTGTGATGTTGGTGATGATTGAACAAGGGCAAGCCCTCCTGACTTTAATGTGAATTAGAATCTTGGCAATGTCTTTCATAATTTATTAGTTTTCAAAATGGACTGCACTGCTTATGAAGCTTCGGGAAGCAAGGGCAATAAAATATACAATTAATTAAAATCCTTAGAACAACTAGCAACAGCATTAATAAAACATTACCCTCAAATGCATATCAGAACTGCAGCTTGTTCTCCCATCTCAGTGGGAAAGACCAGGTTAAAAAGTATTTCATTATAGTCAATAAACTGAATTTATTGGACTTGAGCTGGTGGGTTTTCCAAAAAAATAAGCTCAGAGTCAGTATTCCGTTCCTTTCTAAATAAAACATTTGGAAGTTTTTTTTTGTTTAAATAAAACAACATGCAAGTGGAGCAAAGAAAGCCTCTTCAACAAATGGTGCTGGAAAAACTGGGCAGCTACATGTAAAAAATGAACTTAGACCTCCTTCTAACGCCTTGCACAAAAGTCAGATCAAAATGGATTCTAGATCTCAACATCAGACATCAATCTATAAGGTACATCGAAGAAAACATAGGAGAAACGCTTTATGACATCGAAATGAAAAGTATCTTTAAAGACGACACACCACTGGCCAAGCAAATGGAAGCAAAGATAAACAAATGGGATTATATAAAACTAAAAAGCTTCTGCACCTCAAAAGAAACGGTGACCAAGATACAAAGACAATCCACAGAGTGGGAAAGGATATTCACCCAATACCCATCTGACAAGGGGTTACTATCCAGGATATATCAGGCACTGGTAGCACTCCACAAGAAAAAACAGCCAACCCCATCAAAAAATGGGGAGAAGAAATGAACAGAAGCTTCCAAAAAGAAGAAATTTGAATGGCCAAAAGGCATATGAAAAAGTGTTCTTCATCTTTAATCATCAGGGAGATGCAAATCAAAACAACAATGAGGTACCATCTCACACCAAAGAGACTGGCACACATCCAAAACAGCAAGAACAACCGGTGCTGGCGTGGATGTGGGGGAAAAAAAGGGACTCTGATCCACTGTTGGTGGGAGTGCCGACTGGTTCAGCCCTTTTGGAAAACAATATGGGCATTCCTCCGAAAGCTAGATATTGAGCTCCCATTTGATCCAGCAATAGCACTCCTGGGAATATACCCGAGAGACCGAAAAACACATAGCAGAAACACTATCTGTACTTCTTTATTCATCTCTGCGCTATTCACTATAGCTAGAATCTGGACACAACCTAAATGCCCGAGAACAGAGGACTGGCTAAAGAAACTGTGGTTCATCTACACTATGGAATACTATGTGGCTGTCAGAAAAGATGAAATTATGAAATTTACCTGCAAATGGATGGACATGGAGACTATCATGCTGAGTGAAATTAGTTAGAAGGAAAGGACAGATATAGAATGACTGCATTCTTTAATACGACATAAATAGATACCAGTGTTTTACTAAATGTGGGAAATGGTAATGGCAGATTAAAACTCACCATTGTATATACACAAAGAGACTTAAGTTTTAAACTCTAAATATCTGCAGGGCTAGCCACAAATTGTAAAATAAGAGGGAGAGAGATGCAGAGACAGAGAGAGAGAGAGAGAGAGAAAGAGAGGAAGCTGGGGTACCTGCTGTTAAGGCAGCCTGGGGGTGGGCAGGGAGGGGTGGGGTACATTGGTGGTGGAAATGGGGCACTGGTGGAGGGATGGGTGCTGGTATACTGTATTACCAAGAACCAATTATGAATACCTTTGTAATTGTATGTTTCACGGTGGTATAATAAAAATAAAAAACCAACATGAAATACACTCAAGCTTCAATGATAATCCTTCACCTTTATTACTTTTATATTTGTTCTTATTTAGTTCTTACAAGAACACTCTAGTGTACATGTTAGCATATCAGCTCTGTAGAAAAAGAGAGAGGACAGAGACTCCAAAATTTTACTGACATTCTTCTCCATGTATAATCCTTGAACCAGCAACCATCAAGAGCATTTATTTAAAAGGTGAAAGGCTGAGTCACATCAATGTCATTGGAATAACATATGCTCCTCTCAACTCCAGTTCAGCCCTCTCTGCGTCACTTACAATGAATGTAGTTTGGTAAAGAGAAAGGCTGAGTCAACTGGGGCACCCTAGAGGGTGAGGGTGAGGATCTAGCCTGTCCCAACAGAGACTCAACAGCTGAAAACCTCCACATTCCAGAGTTGCTGCCATGTTCAAGACCAGACTCCACTGCTCAGATGAGCTGCGCTCAGAAATTAAGCCATTGAAAAACTCAGGTATGTGGGTTTTGAACTGAGATCTCCAGGCTTTGACGGAGTCTGGGATGGGCTGCCTCCCCACTATCTCCATTCTTCCTGAAGGCCTGCTAGTCACACTCATGCCCCAAAGCTACCATCTAGTTAAGAACTTAATTCCAACTTTATCACCTCATTAAAGATTTTGAAATTCCTGGAGTTTGAGGCTGATACAATACTGATACACCATCATTATGAGATACATGTTGTAACAAGTAATTACTTGATCACTTGACATCCCGTTATTCATCTATTTGCTCAAGCCGGCACCAGTAACATTTCCATTTGACCCTATCACGTGCCATTGTAGCCCAATGGCATCTGGTTGCTTCAGGAATACAAAGAGCCTCAAACCGTTCATTCAGCGTCTTGACGAAGAAGTCTGACCATCTTGTAGGTGGGCGACCACGTGATCTTTTGACATCCGGCGGGATCCAGTCGGTAACGGCTCTAGTCCAGCCGTCGTCTCCAAATCGCATCACATGTCCAGCCCATCTGATTTTTGATGCCTTGGCAAACGAGACAGCGTCCCTGACTCTGGAACAGTGACGGAGGTTGGAGCTCCGGATTTCTTCTTTCACTTGAGTGAGGCGTGATATTCCAAGCATAGCTCTTTTGATTTCCCTTTGGGAGAACAGAATAGCATTCTCATCCTGCTTTGGTAGGGCCCAGGTCTCTGAGGCATATGTTAATGCAGGGAGAACAGTGGAGTTGTAGATATGTGCCCGGAGCTGGAGGTTCTTTGTCCTTTTAGCTATTTCTTTGATGCTTTTGAAGGCTTCGATGCTTTTGAACAAGTAATACAAAGTAAATTAATTAGTGCCTGCTAAGGGAGCAGGCCTGGTGCCAGGGCAGGAAATTAGGGACTTTGGTGGCAGTAAGGGTACATTGGTGGTGGGTCTGGTGTTGGAGATTGAATACCTGAAACAACTGTATTATGAACAGTTTTGTAAATCATGGTGCTTAAATAAAGGTAAAAAAAAAAAAAAAATAGAAAGGTGAAACCTTGACCCCATTTCAGTGTTAGGTTTGAAACTCAAGATGTGGAGACTGGACTAGGTTCCCTAGGATTGCTACCTATGTTTGAATTTGAAAACACTTGAGTTCTAAGACTTAAAATGACATAGCAATGTAGCAAGAGCAGAATCTGAACCCAGAATTTGAATATAGCTGCTCTGCCAACAACTCAGGTTTAGGGCACAAATATTTTTACACAGTAAAAACACTAAATACATATTAAAATGGACTCTATATTTGGATATAATATCTGTAAATTCAGCTTACCCTTGCATCTTTGAAGGTTTGAATTTCTGTGGAGCTTGTAGATAGAAAGCAAAAATCATATGTAATAGAGCCAACTAGTTTAAACACCTGATTTCAGGGTTAACTCCGCATTTGATTTTTTCTATTGATAGGGATGTTTAAGCTACCCTTTAAAGCAATAAACTACCCTTCATTTTTGACTTTTTTTTTTACTTTTTTGGGTCACACCTGGCAATGCTCAGAGGTTATTCCTGGCTCTGCACTCAGGAATTACTCCTGGTGGTGCTCATGTGACCATATGGGATGCCAGGTATTGAATCGAACCTGGGTTGGCTTCCATACAAGGCAAACATTCTACCCACTGTACTATTGCTCCGGCCCCTTTTATCTGGCCCTACTTCTTACATGCTTTCATTTTGGGTAACTTGCTCTAATTTTTAATACGGGAAAGGAGGTTCCCTATCACACAATAGGACAATTGATTGTGTGTTTCCTGTAATTCAGCTCTGACACTGCAATTCATTTCTGACACTATTTACCTAGAGGAGGCATCAGATTCTTCAGGGCCCCAGAAGTGTTCACTAATCTAGAAACTCACCAAACCCTGTCCTTTTGGGTGTTTATGGAGGTTTCGTTGCTTAGGAATGATTGCGTACATCATTGAACACTGGAGACGTATTCAGTATCTAGGGTCTTTCCCCTCTTCAGTACTCAAAGATAGAACTAAAAACTCTGATCCACTGTTCACAGTCTGTCTGCTAGGCCCCATCATGAAGTGCTGTCCAGGAGGAATATCAAGATATTTTCTGTATACAGCACAGTATAAATTTCCCTTTTACTATCCGCGGATTCTGGCAAAGAAACAATTTTAATAGGAAGAGCCCTTCAAAATCTTTGGAGACCCATCTAGCTCCAGTCTCTTTCTCCTTTAAACTATTACCTCCTTTCGGAAAGTTCCTTTGAAACTGAACAGTGACCAGTTCTGGTTATACCAGTTTGAAAGCCTCTGGAGTCATGTATGGGGTTTGCTCTGTTTACTTTGGTGGTACCATAAGGTTAGTGGCAGGGCCAGGTATTGTAGGTACTAAGCTAGTTCTTTTTGGAAGATTGGTAAAATGACACTATTTTCATCTGTACAGTGTTAGCACTGTGCTGATAAGCCACTGACAAGTCACAGTACTTAGTTAAATTCAGCCATTTCCTGATTGCTTGATCTGGGTACATTTATCTGGCTTCACTGAATTGTGGTTTTCCCAACTGAAAAGAGAGATGATTCTATCTTATAGATTAGATTCAGCTCTGAGCATACTCAGAGATGCAGTGCAGCTGAGAAGTATGATTCTAGAATGCCACTTTGAGAGTAGGTGATCTGTGTTTCTTGGAAATGAATGTGTGTTGCATCCCTTCGATGGTGACTGTAATTGTGAGGTGAATCTCTCCTACCCAGGGGAGCAGCAGAGTGTATGTTGTAGAGATAGCACAGTAGATTCACTACTGTGAACATGTTAAACGAACCTCCGTTACTGCTTCTATTAAAGTCATTGTAAAGAAAGAGGGCAAAGTTGGTTTCAGAGTCTTAGAAAACAGTGGTACATTAATTGGATTTAAAGTGTGAGCTTGGATGCACTCATCAGGATTGGGTCTGGAAAGTAGAAGGTGAGGATTTTTATGTATCGCTCACAGCCCAGACATCAGTGCCTCCTCATGGGCTTTCTTCCCTAGAAGACCCACATAATCTAGCTCCCTACTCTCCCCTCCAAATCACAAAGACAACTGAATAAAAAAGCACTTGATCTACGAGAAGGCAACCTGGTCGGGTCAGCATAGGCTGAAGGAAGGCTTCAGAAAGCAGGAGTCCGGATATGTTTGTGTTATGAATATATGCATATTTAGTAGCATTTCATTAAAAATGCATGTTTAGGAGGGCGTATGGTGAGTATACTTAGGAAACATGCAGGTTACTTATATAACCAGTGTCAGATGGACAAACAGTGCTGCACTGGCATCACTGGGGTTGTGTTTTAGGTTTGTAATTCGCAAAACTTTTTGCAGTCAACACTTCCCAGCTCTTTTCAGTCAAGAGCCCAGGGTCCTTGCTAGAACAGTGGTTCTTCAAAGGTTCTATCTTGGTTCAGTCACAGCCAAAAGAATATCTCCTAGAGAAGAGTTTATCATAGAATCCAAACTTGAAGCCTTTGAGCAGTATGTTTTGGCTTTCTTGCTCCCAAAGTCCACTCAGTGATGCACAGGAGAGGAGACATGAAGATGTATAGATAGGACTATTGGATTATTGTCTAGACTTTAATTTAAGAATGACAAGAAACTGCGAGGACATGCATAGGAAAGTGATACCCACAGAGCAGAGCATTCTAGATTCACTTGACCGTAAGTTCAGATGACAAAATTTCTGAAGGACCAGATGACTTAAAAGTACAAATTCCTGTGGTGGGATATGGTGGGGTGGGGTGAGGTTGTGGTGGTGTTGTGTGTGTGTGTGTGTATGTGTGTATGTGTGTATGTGTGTAAGTGTAAGAGACAGTAACAAATGCATAGAACTTGTTCTCCTAAAGGGTCAGCTGCTCCTTGGCTTTGCAGATTCCTGCTCTGCAGGGCTGTGAATCTGGCATTATCTTGTTATCTGAATTTGACCTTATTTTGGAGAAGACCTCCTGAGTGCCCAGAAGGCTCAGCCCTTCCAGTGATTCTTGGCTAACTAGAACAGTTTGAGCTTCTGCTGCTTGGACCCTCTGCACCCTGGTTGTACTTGGGGGCTTCCAGGCCTGAACTCTGTGGAGCCAAAAATTGAACCAGGGTTAACCACACGCATTTTATGTGCCCTCTTGAACTTCCTTTCAGGCCTACCCTGTCTTCTGAATTTTTATTTATTTTATTTTATTTTCTAATTTTTTGTTTGTTTGTGCCACACTCAGTTGTTCCCAGGGCTAATTCCTGGTTTTGTGCTCAGGGATCACTCCTGATGAGGCTTGAGTACCATATGTGGTGCTGTGGAGCAAATCCACTTCAGCCGTGTGCAAGACAAGCACCTTATCTATCCTACTATCTCTTCAAGCTCCCATCTGAATTTTCTTTTTTTTTTTTTTTTTTTCTTTTTGGGTCACACCTGGCAATGCTCAGGGGTTTCTTCTGGCTCTGCACTCAGGAATTACTCCTGGTGGTGCTCGGGGACCATATGGGATGCCGGGATCGAACCCAGGCCGGCAATGGCCGGCCGCATGCAAGGCAAACGCCCTACCCACTGGGCTATGGCTCCGGCACCCCCATCTGAATTTTCAATAGTTACAATAAATAAAAGCTATTTATATATATATATATATATATACATATATATATATTTATTTATATAATAGTTAGTGATTAGTGAACTGAATGACTTTCTTTTTTTTGTGACATCTTCTGAGTTTTCAGTACTGTATAAATTAAATACAAAATACTTTGTGGCCTGAGAAAAACATATGTGGGCCAGATTTGACTGCAGGCTGCTGGCTGGCGGTCTCTGCAGTGGTGCTTTTATAAACGTGACCAATTATTACTGGAGGCCCTGGAATTTAGAACACCCTCCAGGAGCATTTATGTGAGACCTTTCTAGGAAGACATTTCTCTTTTTCTTGCTGCCCCCACAACTTTTCCCCAACATACACTAGTTTTGTTTTGATACAAACTCAGGGACTTTAGAATGGTAGTGCATAATTTGAAGAGGTTCTGAATCCAGGTGTGCGGCAGGCTAGGGAAACAGCTCCTCAGAGGAAAGCTTTTAGAGATGGACATTCACCTAGGAGGGCACAATCTTCTCCTAGATTAGGGTCCATATTAGGTGCAGCTCAACAGGGTCCCTGGACCTCTTTTATTCGGGCAGTCACAGGGGTAATATTGCCTATTGCCTAACTTGGGGATGTGCAGGTTGTTCCTTGGAGTCTCTTTTCATTACTTTGTACACTTTTTGTGTTGCAGAAAAAAAGAATTTGATGTGGATACCCTCAGTAAACCAGAGCTTCGGATGCTTTTGAGTGTGATGGAAGGGGGAGCTGGAGGCCAGAGACCTGGTCATCGAGGCCCTGAGGGTAAGAACCATGGAGGACTGAGTTGGTACTTTCCTGTGTCTGAGTACAATAAGGGAAAATTAAGTGATTTATTTATATAAGATATTGGGGGTTGGAGTGATAGTCCATCAAGTAGAGTGTTTGCCTTGCACACTGCCGACCTGGGTTTGATCGCCAGCATCCCATATGGTCCCCAAGCACCGCCAGGAGTAGTTCCTGAGTGCAGAGCCAGGACTTACCCTGAGCAAAGTTGGGTGGATCACTAAAAAGCAAAAAAAAAAAAAAAAGAAAGATAATGGTAATAATAGACCTTTTTATTCCTATATAAACATATAAACGAGAAATTTCTTTTTGGTAACTCATAAGAGATGCAACTAAAATATTTATATAGACACATGAGCACCTTCATGCAATTTTATTTTCACCTGATATAGTAATTTTGAGACTTTTTCATAAGCTGTTAAGAATATGTAACATGTTATGTAAACAAATCAGTTGTTTTGCTGTGTTAAACTCACTTGAAGCAGAATTTTCTAGCTGGTGCTGGTCTTTTAATTTTGTTGTGTGCCAAACTTTTGAGTATTTTTTTTTTTTAATTGTGTATGTAAAGTAGATAGGTATCTCATGGCTCTTGGTTATTTGTTCAAGAGAGATATATTTATTATATGGGAAGTGTGTAGATGTATCTTTGTTTAGCAGGAAGATTTTTTTTTAAAATTGTCTTAAGGAATTTAACATGAAAATCTGCATGCTGTGAGGAAGAAAAGGCTTTCCCCAGTGGGAACTTATAAGGAGGGAAGATGAAGTAATGACAGATGGTCAGACATAACAGAGAAGGCCCAGGAGAGTTCAGTTGTGTGTGAAGGGGTGAAGTTCCAGAAAGGATAATGCCGGTGCATAGTCACAAACTGGAGGCTGATAAAGAGGAGATGATTATTCCACACTCTGTAGTGGGGAAAATGGGAATATAGTTTTATCAACTGGAAACCAATATTGAGTGGAAGGTTTTGCTTTTTTTTGCTAAGCAGACATTTGCACAATTTGCAAGGGCCATTGTTTCTGTTCCACATTTGGAGCACTGCATTGCTTGCTAATGCATGATTTTTGGAATGAACTTTTTTGGCAGATATACTGAGGCATTTCACTCTTTTGTGTGACCTTTAGTCCACGCAGAGGTGAGGGCACCGTCTCCTGTGAGAGCAGCAGTGCTGTCTCAATATCAGATTGTTTGGGGTGGATGGGTGGAGGGGGTGGGGGAGCTCTAGTTCTACCTCAGGTGTTTTTGTGTCCTGTTCAGCCTGTGAAAAGCATTAGTGCAGAGTCCATTCCTACAACTCAGCCATGTGTGAGCTCTTAGCAGTCTGTTTTTAAAGTATCACTTTAGCAACCACATTTATTCCTTTTTAACTTAATTGCAGTACTTCCAGACACAGGAGTAAGGTTAAGGCTGGAAAATGATAAGGGCTTGTTGAATTAGCACTTTTCCAGAGAATCAGGTGTATAGGACTTACAGGAGCGTCGTGTGATAGTCTAAGTCAGTGGTTTGCATTCTTACCAGATTGTGTGTTTCCTTTTCATAGCATTTTGTTTCCATTGCTCTTTCACTATTGGGCAATAGAATTTATGGGCCATTGCATGGATAAGTAGATTATGTCTGAAATAACCAATAATCACTGATTGTGCTTTAAAGATAGCAGGAAAGTAATTTGTAACAGTGTACTTTGTATTTCAAGATCCAGATGCTCAGGAAAGACTGAATGGAGGATGTTATATGGTTGTAAGTTCTCTGTACCTATTTCTAGTCTGTCCATGAGTGCAAATACCTCCAAGGGATGCTCATCCTTGTGTATAATGTTGTTGACTCAGATACAGCAAAGAGCTTGGCTGGAGATGAGGTGATTTCTTGGAAATGGTGAAAGATGCTTGGTAAATTTTCAGTGCTCTGTCTGATTCTTCAAAAAAAACACCTACAGTGCTACCCCAGTGGAGAATTTGCAGCCTCAGGCTAGTCTTTCTTGTTTATAAGTTAAAACCAAAGAGAACAAGGAAAGCCCAAAGAGATTGTGATTTGTTTCAGGTCCCAAAGGTGCCACATATAATCCTGTTGTATTTGGAGGTTCATAAAGATTTTTACCATTTTAAAAAAATTGAGAGTTGTGACGGATTTTTTTTAATGACTGTATTTTAAGTGTAGGAAATAATATATGTTGCATATATTGGTTGTAGGTGTCATGCTTCAGTGTGGGGTTTACTGACTGACCACTCCTTTGGAGCACTCAGAGGCTCGAGTGAAGCTAGTGAAATATTGACTATATTCCAGATGTATCACTTGGTTGCCTTTCCTTCAATAGGAGAATAAAAATGTAGTGACTAACTGATATCCCAGAAAGCAATTGATAAGGAGAGAAGATGTAACTCTATTTTGTATTATACCTAAAGTCAAAGTCATAATCTACTTGGTCAGTAATCAGGTTGGCGCTACTCAATATAAAGAGAAATACATATATGGAAAATAAAGGAGAAAATAATTATCTGAATATGGGAAATGTTTTAAAATATAACATTTTACTGTTAAATTTAAACAGCTATTTTAGTGTAATTTTTAATGTCTGTAATTTACAATTTTTTTTCAGTTCTCTTTCCTCAGGATGTTATTAAAATTTACAAGTTGATTTTGAGACTTTTGGAATCTTAGGAATTTTAGAAACTTAAAAAATATATACTGGTTGAACATATAGAAGAATAGGAATCAGGACTATAGTTATACTGGTGATGTGAGTGAGTAGAATAGACGTATAGCCAAAAACACAAACACAGCAATACTGAAAACGTGAGATTTAAAGTGCAAACACTGAAACTTTGTAATGTGCCTGTAAAGTTGACAGGAGGGGATGGGTTGGCTTGGGGAATCTGGTAGAGGGAAGGTAACATTGGTGGTGATGTTGGTGTTGAAATTTTATATGCCTAAAATTCAACTATCAATAACTTTTAAATCATAGTTCTTTAACCAAAAAAAAAAATAAAATGTTAATACATATTCCAGACCACTCTTGTTTATGGAGGTTTTTCCTAATCAGAATTGAAGTAGTTACTATAATTTAAATTTTCAGATATTAAAGGCAAATATAATAAGGTTTATTTGTATCTATATACAAAGCGACTACACCCATTCCCCTAGAGTGTCCACGCCTCTCCGCCGCTGTCCCAATGACTTTTCTCTACTAGTTTTGTCTTTGTGCCATTTGTATTCCCACAACCAATTTCTGTTTATGTTTTAAACCTTGCTGTCCTGTTGGTTTTTGTGTTCTTTTAAGTTACAAAGCATTGAATAGATCATTGAATTAATGGTATTTTTTTAAAAATATGAGCTAGAGTGGTAGAACAGCGGGTAGTGCACTTGCTTTGCATGCAGCTGACTATGATTCAGTCCTGACATCTCATGTGGTCCCCCTAACCTGCCAGGAGTAACTTCTGAGTATAGAGCCAGGAGTAACCCTTGAACATTGCAGGTGTGGTCCAAACCCTACCCCTAAATAATCTATAAATATGATTAGAGAGGATGTTATAAAATTATAGTATATATCATGATACCATTAATCTTTTTATATGATTAAGGCAGAAGTATCATTCAATTAAAAAACCAAGGCATTGTAGCATATAATATCCACCTTATTTTTAACTGGGAAAATGATATTTTAAAAAAGTAATTGATGGAAAATTTAAATTCAATAAAGAAGTCTAATTGATCTGTACTTTAATTGAATCACATAAGAAATATGGATGTTGACACTGCTCATAAGATTGGTTTTAAAATATATGTCCAAAAACTCAGCTATCAATAATATTGTAAAACACAGTTCTTTAATTAAAAAATAGATAACTTAAAAAATTTAAAATGAATATTTTCTCACTATTTTCCTTTATTCACACTTAGTGAATATGAATATATTTTGAATAAAAATAGGTGTCAAATGAAACCTAGAAGAAAATATTTGGAGCTTAATCAAGACTGCGCTCAGGGAGAAATAGCCAGTTTCTGAAACCCAGGACAGATATAGATCCTTCTGAAAAAAATTTTTTTTGAATATTCAAATTTTGAATGTAGAGTTTATCCAGAAATCAGTTATTTAATATAGTTAGATTGTGAAATCTTTTGCTCTATGGTACTAGCCTATTTATCTGCATCTTATTCTAAGGGCAAAATATGAAAATATGATCATAAAATTTTAAAAGCTAAACGATTAGTCTACATTTTATGTAATTTAACCTGCTGTCTTTTATATGTTTTATCATGGAAACTGTGCAGTCCTTGGACATTTAGCTTATACTCTCCTTGTTTTTGTTTAGATAAATGAGAATTAATGCTATAGGATAGACATACCAATTCGTCCTCCGAATCTATAAGCACTGGAGAGTGACTATGGTCTTGACTTTCATTTCCACTACACTTGCATAGGCAGTTTATCCTTTATTCAGATAGGATGCATTTATATCCTAGCGACTATAAAGAATTGCCTAATAGAAGTTACAATGAAATTATATTAAACTATAATCACTATCACTATCACTATCTTCACGTTAATCATCTATTTGCTAGAGTGGGCACCAGTAATATCTCCATATGTCCTGTCTCATGCTAGTAGAACCCAAAGGCATCCGCTTACTCCAGGAACATAGAGAGCCTCAAACCATTATATTAGGTCACAGGAATGACCTAATATAAATGTTACTGGTATTTGGCATATCAAATACTACACGAGCAGCTTGCCAGGCTTGCCATGCGGGTGGCATACTGTTGTAGTCACCTCTAAATAAAGCATTTATAGATGAACCCGCAGGCCGCGAGCAAGGCTGTGATAATCTGTTCTGCTGGGTGGAGTTTTGACAAGAGGGAAGTCCGGATGTGGAAAGTGGCAGGCCCCATGGAGTAGGGGAGGGTGGTCTTGCTTGTTGTGAAGCTCTGCTGGGGTGGCAGGCCAGGGCTAGAACCCGCCATGCCTCCCGGGTGCCTCACGAGCAGCTGGGCACAGGGAGAGCAAGGAGCAGCTCTGCCCCATGTCTTCATGTAGGAAGAAGAAAAGGGGAGGTGATAATGGAGGTATTTTTTGAGTTGCTGTTTGAAAAGTTTCAAATCAAAAAGAAGATGAGGATATTCCAGATTAAGATAAAGCACTTTGAAAAGCATGAAACCACAAAATAGTGTGATCCATTCAATTCTGTATTTCAAGACCTTCACGTGCTTAAAAAGGGAGGAGAAAGAGGCAGGGCTTATGATGGAAGGCTTTCACTTCAGCTGGGAAAAGATGTTAAAGAGGTTAGTTACATTATCAGCAATAACTGTCAGTGGATAGGGCGTTTGCTTTGCACGCTGCCAACCTGGGTTCCATCTCTGGCATCCCATATGGTCCCCTGAGCACCAACAGGAGTAACTCCTGAGTGCAGAGCCAGGAATAACCCCTGAGCATAGCTGGGAGTGACCCCAAAAGACAAGAAATAAATAACTGTCAGAAAGCGAACACTTGGGGCCAGAGCGATAGCACAGTGGGTAGGGCATTTGCCTTGCATGCGGCTGACCTGGGTTCGATCCCCATCATCCCATATAGTCCCCCCAAGCACTGCCAGGAGTAGTTCCTGAGCAAAGAGCCAGGAGTAACCTCTGATGGTCACCAGGTGTGACCCAAAAAGCAAAATAATAATAATAATAATAATAATAATAATAATAAAATAAAAAATTTAGAAAAAAAGAAAGCGAACACTTGGGCTGAGTGGGTTAAGGGGCTTGCCTTGCACATGCATGACCTAGGTTCAATTCCCAGGATTCATACGGCTCCCCAAGCACTGCCATGAGCAATTTCTAAGTTTGTAGTTTACATGACATTCTTGTGGACAGTGATCTTTGCTGGAGAGCCAACATATGCCAAATGATTTTTCAGTAATGCAGATGTGTTGTTTGATGCTTCTCCTTTGGGAATTAGTCTCAACTACATGATTGA
Source organism: Cryptotis parvus (assembly GCA_021461705.1). Classification (NCBI taxonomy): domain Eukaryota; kingdom Metazoa; phylum Chordata; class Mammalia; order Eulipotyphla; family Soricidae; genus Cryptotis; species Cryptotis parvus. Next base: position 104,960 of record JAJIBD010000489.1, read on the forward strand.
AGTGGGATCATTGCTGCCTCCAACCTAACCTGTGGTCAGGGGTCAAGAGAACATGAAGGGAAATGAGCTTGTAAGCCGTGTATATACATGTTTGTGTTTTGGGAAACTTCCGAGGTTGGGAAATGGTTCTGGTCAGCAACATTCTAGTCCTTTGGAGGAATTGGAGGCCACCCATGCCAGTGCCGTCCATTATCTCTGTTTAGTGTTAAGTATAAAATGATCTGGAATGTTACACAAGGAGATAGCTTTTTCTCTTCTTCCTTTCCATGAGTGTGTGTTGAGTACTTATAGGTACAAGGCAAAAATAAGAAGCTGGAAACATATCGAAATAGAACTTACTGGTATGCCACAATTGTCTCCATTTAGAAAATTATAGCTTCACTTTATCTGAGTGAATTGTTCAAAATAGTTTTATTTGTTCTCAAATTTTACTTTTCTCTCAGGCAGTGACTCAATTTGTTCAAATATTGCCTGAAGTGATCTTCATTTTTTAAAACTTTATCTTGTTTTGACACAATCTAAAACATGTCTTTAGTGGTTTTGCTTAAAAGCAGGTTTGTTAGCCTTAGCTCTAATGATCCTTGAAACAGGGTATCTGGGATATCTGCTCTGCTTTTGCGGATTGTTGGGTGCTAAGCAGCATCTCTGACTCTGTCTTATTCTCCTGCGACCAGAAGACACCCCAGTTGTGGCAGGTAACACGGGCACCTCAATGGGGTGAACCCCAAATTTCCCACACTTGAGAAACTTTGTTTTCAAGCTATACTGGTCAATTAAATGCCATTTGAGTAAATGAAATAGCATTAATGATACAAATCCATTTCTTGTGAAATATAATGACTTGTGAAACATATGGCCTCAAAACTAAAAATTTAAAATGCCAGATTTAACTAGTTTCATAACTTTTTCAAAATATGCCACATATTACTTAAAATCACATTATAATTGCTTAGACTGCTTGGTTTATTTTCCAAATTAAAATAAAATATTTTTATGATTATATAACTTAGTCCTGGAGTCTTTACATAGAATAAAGACAGTCTATTTTTTTTTTTTTTGCTTTTTTGGGTCACACCTGGCAATGCTCAGGGGTTTCTCCTGGCTCTGTACTCAGGAATTACTCCTGGCAGTGCTCGAGGGACCATATGGGATGCTGGGGATTGAATCCAGGCCGGCACGGGCCGGCCGCGTGCAAGGCAAATGCCCTACCCGCTGGACTATCACTCCGGCCTCCGCAGTCTATTTTTAGAAAATAAAGGCAGTAAATAGTGCTTCTATCTTAGTTCGGTAAGCAGCTGCTTGGTATACTAGAGACAGTGCATTGAATATTTTCCTCACATGACTTCTCTGTTGCATAAAGACAAAAAAACCCAACATTTTTAGTTGCTGATAAGGGAAACATGCGTACTTTTGTACTTAAAAATTCTCTTATCATCATGAGTTAATTGAACAAAAATATACATTTTTGTGCTCTTCATTTAATTAATGAATGATTTAATTTGCTGAGTTGAGCTGATTTCAGGAAAACATTGTTTCCGTCCCTGTCTGCTGAGATAATGCCTTTGTTCCATGTAGAGAGAAAAGAAGAGAACTGACCAAATGTGTTGTTTCCGCAAGCAAATTAGTTTCTGTAAAATAAAAATAGTAGATTACTATTTAAAGAGAATATTTTGTCTAGTAAGTCAGACATGGAAAATAACCAGTTGTGACTCCTCTGAGAAAATTATTTTCTCTGATGAACATTCACTTCTTAGTAAGGAGCAGTAGGAAATGCTATGTCTTTGAACATAACAAGAAATGAAGGTGATGATCTAATGAAAGTATTTATCATTACTGTTTCCAACTTGTTTAATAACAGTTGAAGTCACTTATGTAACATTTTGTTGCTAGTTATTAATAATATTTCTTCAGGCTATCTGTAAAGAGAAGAGTTTTTTTTTTTCTCATTCAATTATGTATATCTCACCCATGCTGGGTACATTACAGATTTGGAGTTAGAACTGGTATGAAATTTGGAATATATTTTTGTACACTTTATTATAATTTCAGAAGCTGTCATTTCAAGTAACAGTTCCTTTTTAGAATTAGTTCTTGTGTTCTGAAAAATGCATGTTGTTCCTTTGAGACGTTTTGATAATAATTTAACTACCTCACGTAGCTTAGCTTCAAGTCCTGGACTCTTGTGAGATTTTCTTTTGTTGCTCGTATGACAATTCTGCATTTTGATTAAAAGGAAAAAATAAATCTTTAAAGCAGCACTTGCAAAATCCTCCCTTTGCTTATGGTTATTTTGGAAGGGAAATAGGTTTTAGCTTCTCCCTCTCAATTTTGTGTCAAATAGTGTTAATTGTTGAATGGATAAAACAAGAAAGGAAAGGCTGTGGTACCTGAACAGGGTTGTGGAGTGGGAGGAAGTGAGGTGCTTTATGTTTGGAGGACAGTGTCCATGTAGCTTGATATCTTCGTCATGGGTCTTAGAGTCCAGTGGGAGAAATTGACATGAAGACAACAAGCAAACCCACCTATGTACAGTTATGGTTGTAGAAGAAAGAGACCATTCTTCCTTCATTGGGTTAGAAAAGAGTTGATCATGTTTTTTAGTAAGCCAAAAAAGGCATCATTGAGAAGTGAAAACTTCTCCTGAGACTAAAAAGAGGTATATGGAAAAATTTGTGAAAAGAGCTGTTTATGCAAGTGGAGCACTATAGACAGAGCCTCCAAAAGGAAGGCACTGGACAGTTTATAGGAACTGGACAATTTATAGGCACTTAATAGAATCAGAGAACACTAGTGAGAATGACCGAAGGACAGGCACAAAACTAGATTGAGACCAGTACAAGTAGAGAGTTGAAGGGACTTTATTTCATCCTCTATAGTAGGTAGCCATTGCAGTGACAATGCCTATAATTTGGTTTGCTCTGTTAAAAGATCACTCTAATTTTGTTCCTAGGTTGTACATTACTTTTTGTATTGTAAGCTTTAATTAGGAAAATATTCAATGCAAGTATTTCAAATATGTCACTATTTTCAAGGGAAGAAATCACAAACATCACCAGAACTGTTGGGTAGACAAAGGTTTGCAGGACAGTCAGTGAAAGAAGAATCTTGTCTGGGGTTGTGTGTGAAATGTGACTGTCTCAGATAGCGATAATTACAGCCCTTCAAGTAGGCTTGGGAAATGTGCTTTCTCAAATTCTTCTCTGTTAGCAGTGAGTATGAAAGTTCAGAGAGCTAGTACAAGGGATCAAGGCACTTGCCTTGTGCACAAGTGATCCTGGAGTAGGTCTCCAGCACTGCTGGTTGTTTCCCCCAAAGCCTACCTACTCCTCCCTCCTCCACTCCCCAAAAAATACAGGACAAGCAATGCTGAGATAAATGATGATGATTTTTAGTTAACAATTTGTACACTTAAGATAGAATGAGGTAAATTCTCCAGTAGAAATTTTTTTGAGAGACAAAATTCTACCTTCAGTTGTCTTTTTTTTCCAATCTAATTCAACTCCAGTTCCGTTTCAATCTTTTTGTGTTGGGGCCACACCCGGCAGTACTCCAGACTTACTCATGGGTCTGTGCTCAGGGATTATTCCTGGTGGTGCGCAGGGGCTATATGGAGTTCCAAGTATCTAACTCAGGTGATCTTTGTGCAAGGAAAGTGATCTACTATCTTCAGCCCCAAGTTTAATTTTTTAAATGTATTTTATTTTAGAGATCTCCTTTAAGTTTTCTATCAAATTCCTTTTAAGTTTTTTTCATATAGGGCTGGGTGACATATAAGATTGTTTCACACAGTGCTCAAATTAAACTCATAAATATAAAATTTATTTCAAAGTAATCTGAATATTTTATGCTCTAATATATCCATGTTGTCCTGTTTTAAGTGTACCATTGAAGGACTTATATTCATGTAATTACCCCTTACAAAAATAAAATGCTGAGGCTGATATTCTCTCCAACAAACCCTAACTCTTCTCATGAAATCTTCCAGGGAAGAAAGACCCTGAGCAGAGCAGAATTGCATCTCTCCTGGGCATTAGGCTTTAATTGATATAATATCAGACAGTAAGTAAACCTGTGGGAAGTTCTTGCCTGCAAAGCCCATCAGTCGTGGTTTGCATATTCAAGTCTGAGTATACAATTTTATTAACAAGTTAAGACTCACCAAATGAGGGGGGAAGAGATCATGCAAGTGCTGATGTTTGGACTTTGTAGGCATTCTGCTTTTTGGGGGAGGCTTCCATCCTTAGGTAATTGGACAGGGTGGATGCTTTAAGATCATATCTCGCTGACCTTAAGGCAGAATAATAGATTGTGAGGATTAAACAAGATAATATGCTACAGCAGGAGCCTGTAATTTTGTACCCATTAGGTGCTTTTAAAAAATGCCTTTGAATTGCAATCTTTCTCGGTAGGAAGGTTTTGTCTTGAACTTTCTCCTCCTTGAAGAGTTTTTGATTTCTTGTTTTGGGGCACTGTGTTAATGCCCTACTCCTGGCTTTGTGTGTGGGGGTTACCAAAAAGTGGTGGTCAGGATTGAGCCAGGGTCAGTTGCTTGGAGGGCAAGTCCCCTACCTACTGTATTGTCTCTCTGGCATCTTCATATTTTTTTAAACTTTTTAAAATCACTGAGGTACTGGGATTTAAAACATTTTAAATGATGGCTTTATGTGTACACCATTCAACACCATACCCATCACCAGTGTACCTACCTCCTCTCTCCTAACATCTTCAACTCCATTCCCTTTCAGTACCTTCCCCTACAAACTAATCTCTATGGTCATTACTGCTGTTGTGCTGCTTTGGTCCTATGTTGCTACCTTGCTGTGTATCTTTTAAGTCCAACGTATAAGAGAGATCATTCTGTATATTTCCCTTCTGACTGACATCACTCAGTATGATATATCTCCTAGTTCCATCTACCTCATGAAAAAATTGCAAGATTTTGACCTTTCTCAGATCTGCATAGCATACTACAACTTCTTGGTCTGTACATTCATCGGATATTTGAGTTGTTTCCATATCTTACCTATTGCACCAAGTGCCCTGGTGTAGATGTTCATATGTCCTTTTGAATTAATGTTTTGTGTTTTGTGTTTAGATGGCAAGAGGTATCAATAGGTCATCACTTGATCACTTGAATCCCGTTATTCATTGATTTGCTTGAGCAGGCACCAGTAACATTTCCATTTGACCCTATCACGCCAATGTAACCCAATGGCATCTGGTTGCTTCAGGAATATGAAGAGCCTCAAACCGTTCCTTCAGGGCCTTAATGAAAAAGTCTGACCATCTTGTAGGTGGGTGGCCACGTGATCTTTTGACATCCTGTGGGAACCAGTAGGTAATGGCTCTAGTCCAGCGGTCATCTCCTGTTGCAGGACACCTAAAAACCTAGGCCTCTGCATCTGCCCTGGATTGCCTCCTGCCGGTCACTTCATAGATAGGGGGTAGTCTGAATGTGGCAGTCTTATCTGACCATGTATTCTGTACTGGTTGGTATAAATATTCTCTCATGCTACCACAAGCATCGTGGGACTAGCTAGATCTTACCAGCGTATTTGCCTGGCCATGTTGGATCTCTTAGACCAGAGAGAAATGCTGTTTGCCTCCAAGCAAGCAAGCATGGCTCCCTGATAACTCAAAGGCAACTAAAATACAAAACTACCGTGAAGTAGATGACACTCTTGAGATGGCTTGGAGAAATATTTAACTAGCATTAGTATTAGTCTTTGGTACAGAGACATACCATCTCAGAAACCCCCTTCTCTACCCTATAAAGGCAATTCCAGGCAGATCTTGGCTCAAGATATTAGGTGAGGTGCTGGGAGAAATTACCTGAGGGCATTTGATCCTTCCTGCCAGGGGAAGTTACATTTAGCTTATAGCTTCTCCCAGCTCTGCTAGGAGGCTTTTAATTAGCTCTGGGTCCTTGTATACAACCAGATGGTCTCCTGAAGTTGCTACATTTCTATAGAGCTGTTTTCCTGTTTTCATCTCTAGATAGCCCAGCCCAGAATGGGCTGGGCTGGGAGTTTGGGGGGATCCCTAGCTATAAAATAAGCTGCAAGAAGAAAGAATCTCTCTCTTTTTCCCCCGTTTTGCCATTTCGGCCCTTCTTGGTGTTTTGCTTCTCGGTCCTCTTTATTCTCTGTTGGGCCTCAAAGCGTGGTGGCAGCCATCTTGGCCTACATGTGGCTGGGGTCTAGCTGGGAACCCAGAGTCTGGAGGTTTTCCCTGCTCTTGGATCGCATATTGAAACCTGTGATAGTAAAGCCCTTTTAAAACTGCATCGGATTCCTGAGTCTTCATCCATTCCCCGCCGGCCCGGAGGTAGAAGGGAACTTCGCTTCCCGACACTGTCGGGGACCCCGGAGGAGCTCCCGACAATCTCCAAGTCGCATTAAATGTCCAGCACATCTGATTTTCGATGCCTTGGCAAAACGAGACAGTGTCCCCTGATTCTGGAATAGTGACAGAGGTCAGAACTCCGGATTCCTTCTCTTACTTGAGTGAGGTGTGATATTCCAAGCATAGCTCTTTCGATTCCTCTTTGGGAGACACGAATAGCATTCTTATCCTGCTTTCATAGGGTTCAGCACAGGTCTCTGAGGGGTATGTTAATGCAGGGAAAATGGTGGAGTCGAAGAGATGTGCCCGGAGCTGGAGGTTCTTTTGCCCTTTTTAGCTATTTCTTCGATGCTTCTGAAGGCATTCCATGCCACTCTCTTCCTCTTATGCAACTCAGGTTTTTAAAAAAAATTTATTTTTGACAATTACAAAAATGTTCATGTTTGGGTTTAAAGGCATACAGTGTTCCAGCACCCATCCCTCCACTAGTGCCCACCTCCCACCACCAATGTTAGGCCATTCATCATGTTGACTTCTCTACCTAGGTACACATAACTGCTGCATCCAGAGATGTTTGTTCCATTGAGAGTGAATGGGGCCTTTGGAACTAGTTCATTTTTTCATGAACATAGTTTTTTTGAGATTCAGCTGTAGACCTATCTTTCCTCATTCTTAGTCAAAGTCAGCCAGCATTTGAGCCGCTTGGCTAATGTTTGGTGTTATTAGGTCATATGGAAGGTCTATTCCTTTTTTGTTTGTTTGTTTTTGTTTTGTTTTCCAGAGATATCCACAATGCTTTCCATAGAGACTTAATCCAGATGACATTGCCACCAATTGTGGGTGAGACTTCTTTCTTAGTGGACCGGAACTTTAACAGCACTGTTGGTGAGGGACTGTAACCTTACGAACATGGCTATTTCCAGACTCTTTGATATATGTCATTCTCACAGGCATGAGATGGTTATCTCAGTTTTGTTTCAAATAATATTATACTGATACCAAAAAACAGAGACACTGCTAAAAGAGAAAATCATAGATCAGTATCCCTGATGAATAAAATGTGAAGAATCTTAGCAAAATACTAGTGAACTAAATCTAACAACATATTAAAAGGATTATAAACCATGATCAAATGGGTTTCTTCCTAGTGATGCAAAGATGGTTCAATATGCACACAAATTAATTAATGTAATATACTGTTAACAAAAAATAAAGAGAAAATAATAAATTCATATCACTGATGCAAAGAAGGCTTCTGACAAGATCCAACATCCGTTCATGATAAAACCCTTCAAAAATAGGGATAGAAGGAACACGCTGCAGTATAGTAATGTACATTTACAGCAAGCCTATGACAAATATACTCAGTGGTGAAAAACTAAAAAATCAGGCACAAGGAAAGAATGTCCACTGTCACCACATTTATTCAACATAGTTTTGGAAGGGCTTACCAATCATATAAGAAAAAGATATGAAAGTGATCTAAATCGGAAAAGAAGTCAAACTGTCCTCCCCACTCCATTTTGTCGAGCCTGGTGGACCCACCCAGGAGCTGCCGGGAACGAGTATGCAGAGCTTCGCAAGCAGCTGGGGAGGCTGGAGCCCGGCTCGCGCCGAGCCCAGCTGACGATGGGATCCCGAGAAGGGCAGATGGGTTTTGGGTGTTGGCCCATCGCCTCTGGGGTCCCGGAAGCAGCTGGATGAAACTCGCCCATCACACTAGCCACCATCTTCGCTGTCCGGACGCTGAGAAACTGCCTCACGACCAGAACAACAGAGCAAAACCAGTTCGAGCCCAGAAAGCGCGGCCGCTTGCGGCCGTGCGGTCCACTAAAATAGTGAAACAGTAATGTCTTTTAATGCACTGCATTCCACGAAGAGCAGGAAAGTTTATCGGGAAGGAGATATAAAGACGAAAGAAATGACATACAGAATCTGCCAAGTAGTTGAGGTGCGGGAGGGGGAGGGAGGTGGGGACATTGGTGATGGTAGATGGGTTTGGGTGGAGGGATGGGTGTTGGAACACTGTAGAACCAAAACTCTACATGAGCATCTTTCAATTGTATGTCTAAAATGGTGTAATAATATTTGGGGGAAAATAATAAAATTAAATTAAAAAAAAAGTCCAAAGGGGGGGAAAGAAGTCAAACTGTCACTATTTGTAGATGACATAGTATAATATATTGAAACCTTGAAGACTCCACCACAAATTCTTAGTTATAATAACCCCATAAAGTAAGGTGTCAGGTTACAAAATTAATACTCTAAAATCCGTACCTTTCCTACATGCAAATAATGAAATTGAAGAAAAGTTTAAAAGATTATCCTTTCAGATTAGAACCCCAACTTTATGAGCAAGAGCAAGAAAGATTGACCACTGGCACTTCTGTTCAATATTGTGTATTGGAAGTACTTGCCAGAATCTGAATCCGGTGTTTCTCTTCAGTATTGTATTGGAAGTACTTGCCATAGCAGTGAGGAAGAAAAAATTTGTTAAGGGCATCCATATAAGAAAGTAAATCTGTTGTTTTGGGAGCTTTATGGTTGAGTCTATAGGATTTTCTAAACACAGTGTTATGTTATTCACAAATAGAACTTAACTTCTTAATATCCTATCTGGATATCTTTTTCTTATCTGATTTGGGTATATTTATAAAGCTCCCAGAATAGCTCAAGCAATCTCAGCACCCCCAACCCCCTAAAGAGACAAAGATAGGCTGTAATGCATTGCATTAATTTATTTCTCATCTACAAAGCTATAATAATCAGAACTGCATGATACTGGAATAAAAATAGACCCAGCCAACAAAGGAAATGGAATTGAGAGTCTGGAGTTAGCTCTTAGATTTATGGACAGTTAATTTATGACAAAGTACCTGAAAATAGGAAGTAGAGCAAAGAAAAGTTCAAACAAATGGTAAAAGGAAAAACTGGATAGCCAAAAGTTAAAAATGAAATTAGAACCATACCTCACACCCTTCCCAAAGTAAACTCAGAGTTGATTAAAAACCTGGAGATTAGGTGAGAATTCATAGAATATGTTGAAAATATGGCAGAATTCTCCAGAAAATTGTCTACAGAGGTGTCTTTAGTGAGATATTCAGAGACAACGACAACAGAACCCAAAATAAACACGACTACATCAAATTTAAAAGTTTCTACACAGCGAAGGAAACTCCACTTAAATCATAAAGACACCCTGCTAAATGGGAGAAAATGCTTGTACACAGTACATAAGAGAATGGGCTAATACACAATATGCCATAAAGCACTAACAAAGCTTAGCAACAAAAAGTACAGTGACAGCACCGAAGAATGGGGTGAGGAGAGAGATACTTCCTCAAAGAAGACACTTCCTCAAGGCAGATGGCCAATAGAGATACGAAAAAAAGTTCATCGTAACTCTTTGAGAATTTTGAAATCTGTAGAACATTATCTTGGTCACCTGCTCTCTGTTTCATAGTTTTTCTCCTATACCTCAGGGTAGAGCACGCTTATACCTTATACTTAGTGTAGAGTTCATGTTTTGCTTTCCCCATAATTTTAGGCTCTTGACTTATAATACCAGTAGTTCATGATAGTTTTATGCGTACAATAGTCTATCCTGGCTAAATTGTCTGCTTCTCTTCTCTAATGACCCTAATAATCACCCCCAACATCTTGGAAAATTCAGTTATATAGACCAGTTCTCAGGTGCTATTGTCTATAACCATTTGTTATTGCTTTGCTGTTTCTTTATATTCCACATATCAGAGAAATCAGTTTGTGTCCCTTTCCTTCTTACAGACTTCACTCAGCTTTACAGCCTCTACTTACTTCTACCTAGTGGCAAATTACATGATTTCATGTCTATAAAGCACACTTTCTTGATCCAGTCATCTGTTCTTGGACATTTGGTTTATTTCCAGAACTTGGCCAGATGGAAAGGAGGGCTTAATTTGCTCTATTAATTTATCCTTGCAGCAAGTCTAAGACAAGTGGGAAAATAGGTGTAATATGAAATCAGATGGCTATTTTGGATGCTCACACACAGGCTGGAAAGAATTGGCATCAGATCATTTCTGTAAATGCACAGTGGGTAATGCGTGGTTTTGAGTGGTCAGATATTAGAATGCCTTGGAAACCTGTCAGGTACTGTCTAGACTACACTATTTCTTAAAAGACCCTTTTCCTCAAATACAGCTTAGAAAGTTAGAAAATTCTTGACGTTACTGTAATAGTATACTATGTATTCATGATTTTAAAAAGTAACTTTTTGGAATACAGTGAGATGATTGCACTTGTCTTGCATGTGACTGACCTGGGTTCAAGCACTGCACATGCTCCGCAGAGCACCAAGCTTGGAGAAGAACCTGAGCATAGCCAGGTATGACTCCAAGACAAACAAAAAAAATTAATAACTTTTTTAGTGTGTAGGACTAATATGATGAAATGTCAACTTAATAATTTTTAAGCAGCAACTTTTCTGTCTTTGTTTCTATATCTTGACTCATCATATTCTTAAATTAATCTTTGATTTTGGTTATTTACATTTTACGTAAATAATTTTTTTGCAGTCTACTCTGTTCAAAACCCTATAAAAGACAAGGGAGCGAAGTTCATCCCTTTAAATGAAGACTTTTTCTTTCTACAGCTTCCTTCCTCCACTTATCCTTCCCACTCAATATGTTGTGAGCTCAGGAGTTGGTAAATGGTATTCAAGAAAAAGGGCAATTCCCTTTAGTTCATATTTCCCAGATATTTTCAGGTTTGCTGCTTTATCTTGCAGGCTAAAATTGGAGAAAGACATGAGATAAAATGGGACTTAACATTGATGTGTTTTTTATCACTTGTGAGTCATTTCATATGCATTATCTCTTGTCATCTCCCTGAAATCTCCTAAGGTGAGTGATTGGAGAAATGAATGAATAAACTTTGGAATGAATAGACTTAGAGTAAATGTAATTTTCTGTCTGACCCCCCTAATCTTGCCTCTCACCATGTCTCTGCTTCAAAGACAAAGTTAATGAAACCAAGCATTTTCCAAGAACTGGAGATTATCGTTCATACTTTATTTTCTTTTGATGCTGTAAATTTCTGGAACTTTTCCCATGCACCTGTAATCAATTGTGAATAAAATATAAATACAAGCTCAACAGAAATTGAAGCAACACAAATTATTTGTTGGACAGTCTTTCATGTTTAATCATTCATTTGCTATCTTCTCCAAATTGACTCTAGGTAATTATACAGAAGGAAACCTTTATGATTTCAGAGATCTTATTGAATGGTAATTATGATCAGATCAAAAAACATCATTGATTTCTTTAATGCTTTGTTATGTTTTCTTCATCAATTCTTTATTCTCTGACCAAATACAGGAAACTATTTTTGTTATTTTAATAATGATATTGTTATCTCAGTGAGCATTTGCTGGAAATTGTGAGTGCTGCTTCACAAATGTATAAGGAAATAATGGAACTTTTATGAAATTGACAAGGTCATAGTAGCTAAGAAACTATTTCTCTCCAGATCATCTTTCCACATTTAAGTTCTTATAAATCTGTCTTTTGTATTTATAGTTTAACTTTTTAATTTTCTCTTGATAATCTTATTTTCTCTTCTGCAGCTGTTAATTTAGTTTTACTTTTATGAAAAACTATTGCACTTTTCTTTTTTTCCGATTTATTTTACTGAATCACCACGTGATACAGTTAGAAGGCTGTTCATGATTGAACTTCAGTGACACAGTATTTCAACAACCATCCCTCCACCAGTATTGCACTTTCCTTTGGGTTCTATATTTCTTCATTTTTTCCAACCTTTAGTAGTTGCTGTGAATTTGTAGTAGTGGATTATGTAGCTAGAATAATGTAGGATTCACTAATAATTAATGTATTTGAATGCACATGTATCATTGGCCTGGGTAGAAAGTTTAGGTTTTCTTCTTTAAAGTCAAAATAAATTAAACCAGATTATTTTAAATTTAAAACTTCATTTACTTACAGAATTGACATTTAAAAAGTCATTGATAGTTGGTTTTAGGCATACAGTATTCCAACACCAATCCCATTACCAAGCGTCAGTTTCTCTCGTCAGTTTCTCTCCGCCAGTTCGGTGCTCCATCCCAAGTGCCCCTCTGCCTCCCAATCTTTGCTTGCCACCTTGACAGGCACATTTCAGAGTTTGTTAATTGTGGTTATTTTAAATATAATGTTTTCCATGTCTGTACTTTGGATATATAACTACTGCTCTGTGACATCACCAGTATACCCAAAGCCCCCAAACCCTGGTCCACCCATTACTTCTCTTTCTCATCATCTTCGTTTATTTATGTCTGATTAAAGTAATATGATTTAGGTGTGACTCATTAAGAATCTTTCATATATAGAACCACTGAGTTTACTGCTAATAGTCTAATCATCCTTTCTTCATGTCATTGCCCCTGTTCACCCACCATTTTTTTCCTTCCCACCTTAAAAGCTTATTTTATTTATTCTTTGCCTACATACTACATGCATGAGATAATTCAGGGTTTCTTTTTCTTCAGTTGATGTGGGTGTATTTAATGTCCTTTTGGGCTGTTCCTTGTTATTAAAGATAGCAACATTTTATTATTTGTCTAAGTAGTTAATAGTTTGAATGTGTGTCATTTTCTGCGTGTGTTTTATCCAGTTATTTGTAAATGGGCTCTTGGGATGTTCCTAGCTCTTGGCTCTTAGGAATAACGCTAACCCTAACCCAACAACAGTCATGAATCTATCTCATTAAATTAGTGTTTTTGTATTTAGGGGATAAATACTTGGAAGTGGGATAATTTTTTTTAACAAATTTGAGAGGAATTTCATATTACTTTCCATAATGTCTTAGTCTCATGAACAATGTAAGAAAGTTCTCTTTTCTCTACCTTTTTCCAACACTTGTTTTAATCTGTTGTGCAATAGCCATCCTCACTAGCTGTGAGATGTAAATTATGGCTGTTTCTATATGCATTTCCTTAATAATATGTTTTTTAATGTACCTGTTATCCATATGTTTACTTTGGGAAAATGTCTGTTCAGATTCTCTGTCATTTATAAATTGTTTTTGGTGTTGGGTTTTATGAGTTTTTAAAAAATACAATTTGGCTGCTAACCCCCATGCCATTATTTCATTTTAAATAGATCACCATGTAATTCCTAAAAATGTGACAGATTTTACTGTGGTTTATTATTTATGAGCCACTTACCATACATGGCTCAGAATAATTTTTTTCCAAGACACTGTGAAAAGTGAATTGAGTTTTTCTTCTGGAGTGCCTTGACAAAGTTATGAGCCCTAATCAATGTAACTGTCAAGACTCTGATTATCTTTTCTTGGCTTTATCAGAAGTTCATGTATTCTTGTGACAGGTTGAGGGGTGGAGTTTGGAGGGATAGTAAGTAGAACAATTAGTAGAGGACCTTTAGAAATTCTTTGTGGGAATTGTTAATATGTTAAAATCTTAATTAATTTAAAATTCTAATAGTAAATGATTGAGACTCATTGCAGACTCAATAGCTTGAAAAGGCTATGCTAAAATGTGTTTAAGGGAATTTTTTAAAAATACTTTTGGGAGATTGACAGAGAAAAGGGAAAGGAGGGATCAGGAAACAATTGCGGTTGACATTTATAAAGAATGGGTTCTCTAAAACTGAATTCTGCATAGTGGCTGTATATATAGGGGATACTTTGTTGGGGTCAGTAAACAGACTTGAGTACTTAGAGAGGAGAGATCAAATTACTCTTGTATATGTGCATTATTTTGCTTGTGACAGCAATCAGTTATTTGTTAAAGCAGATTTCAGTGTCAGGGTATAAACTTTTTTAAAAAATGCAATATTGAGCTTTTGTCCCTTTGTGAATTCATATGTATGCAATCCAAGTTTATACTCCCAATAATCTTTTTAGTCTAAAGTCTTCAGTTATTGAATAAATAGTTATTGATTATATTTCATCATGCCCAGTTTGATGGGCCTGACTCGTCACTGGACTTAATAGCTGAGAAAAGGAGACTAACTCTGATTAACAAGTCCTTTTTTGTGATAAATGCAGCAAAAGAAAAGCTCTGGGCATTAAAGATTTTTTCTATTCAAGACTTCTTTTGGAGGCACATGCAAAAATAGTCAAAATAATTCTGCTAACAATGTAGTAAAATAATTTTTTAAATATCCAAAAACAAATTACCCATGATCCTCTGGCTTTATTCCCTCTACAGACTTGTATACTTTTAATTTCATGCAATAACTCTCCCCCACATGTTGTTTCTCTTTGTGCCCTCAGCTGCTTTGCTCTTCCTCCTTCTGCTCTCTCCCTTAGTTACAGATGGTGGCCCCAGTGAATTTGTTTTTCAAAATGGAGGTATTTCCTCCTGTCTTATATCTGTTGAATTTTGGAAGATTAAGAAGCAGGACTGCTATTTGTATGCTCTCATTCTATCAAGGTTTTTGTTAAATATTTTATTATACCACCATGATACACAATTACAAAGTCTATCAAGGTTTTATCTTAACTCCATAATTATTGACACCCCATTTCCTTTGGGTTCTGCCACAGCATTATTGGGGTGGTGAGGATAGGTAAGTTGAAGACTAAGGAAGTGCTTTTCAGTGAAAAATGAAAAATGAGTTCCCAGGGAGTTCTGGGAAAGATATTCCATGGAGGATCCTTCCCTCTGGAAATGTCTCTAATCTCTGCTAATGAATACTCTGTAAGGTCCTAACCCTTCTCTAAAGAGGAAAAAGAATGTGAGGGCAGGAGCACCTCTTTGCTTGTGATCTAGTGACAAAGTATGCTAGGGACCACATACGGCTTCTCCTTCCCGTGGTAAAGGGGTTGTGAAAGTGTGGGAGGAGCCGCTTTCCTGACAGCTCCCTTGTGTGTGCACTGCATGCTGGGAAGTCAGTGGGGACTGTTGGCTGGTGGCTTGGGCTCCTCTTCGGGGAATGCTTGCCTCCTGCTCCTGAAGAGCAATCATCAGTGAACATTTTGAGACAGGAAATAAGCATCCAGCTCCATAAAGCTTGGGTCACACAGTCACTTGTCATGTGTGATATTCTGCTTATCAGTCACAGGGCTCTAGTTTAAGAAGAAACTGAGATCCCACCACCTGCAAGGAATGCCATAGAATCTGTAGATAATATGAAATTCCAGAGACTCTTCTGATTTCTTGAGCCCTGTCTTCCAGGAGTGCTATTTAGTGGTTGGCATTTGATAATTTATCAGCTCCTCACCAGTCTCCTCTGGAGTTTATATTGTTATTGTACTATTTAGGGCTTCAGGTTAATATGTTAACACCAGCTCTACCATTTATGTTAATTAAACCATTCAAGTTTGAGATACTGGGGGTATGTGTCTGGTCAACTTGTTAAGTAATGTGTCCTGTGTTCTGTAGCTGACTACCATGAAGCCAAAATGCAAACCCACATCTCTCTGATTTCTGGTGCTTTATCTTAATCACATAATGTAATATAGGGGTTGTCACATTTTCCCTCTTATTTGAATCATAATTCCCAGTGGCATCTATCCTGCATACCAGTCCACAAATCAGTATATGAACACTCTTTCTCTCTCTCTCTCACGCACACACACATATATATGTATGTGTGTGTTATGTAATATATATGCATATAGTATATATGTGTGCATGTACTGTACTTATTAATTCACACATATACCAAGGAGTAGACCTTCAGTTTTCAACCTTTCTATAACTATGGATCTGCCCGGCTCCCTAGACCATTAGTTGAAGATCACGGATGTGGTGGAATAGAGTTGTGTGATAGAATACCTATTAATAATGATGCAGCAAGACTGTTGTAAGCATTATCATAAAACCCAGATGAGTTTTACTGAAGATAAATTGTGAATGGCTTCTGGGAATAGGTGACATTCCAGGAGTCCTCCAAAGAGTCAGTACTTTAATGCCAAGAGAAGTGGCTTTTTGATTGAAGCCAGGAAGGTGCCATCTGTGCAGTCTGTGTGATCTGCTGGGACATTCTGGGGGGGTGAATACAGGCATATGGGTTGATGAAGTGGGACATAGGACAGGTCTCTTCAAGGGTGTGGTGACAAGCTGAAGCTCTGTGCTTCTGAGAAATAGAGATCCTGAAGGTGTTTAAGCAAAGAAAATGGAGTGACCTCATGTATTTGTTGCTAAAGAAAGGCTTCTAAACCATTATGATCTACATCACTTCAGAACTTGTAAAAGATACTTAAGAACCACCCCCCACCCCCCACCCCGAACAAACTTAGAGGCTCTTCAATGGAACCAAGTATTTTCTGGTTTCATGAGCCATCTGTGTGGTTCTGACATACAACTAACTTGAAGAAACATAGTTCTGGGTGTGGTCACTTGTCAGGACGCAAGGAAATATGCTGTTGGGGTGCACTTAAAGTCCTTGGTTTGGATGAAATCACTAAAAGCCGCCACACAGACTTTCGGCTCAGTGACTGGAGGCTGATGCTGGTTTGAGTCATAAGATTTTGATGAGGGAAAAGGCAGTCACCGTTAGTGTCAGGAGAGGTTCTCTTGAAACATCATTAGTTGCTTCTTAGTGACTCAGCCCAGACATTCTTAGAAAAACCCATCAAAATAGCCCTTCAAAAGCCTTCATGAATTACTATATCAAAATAGTACATAGATTGCTAAGATTCTGAGAAGTTTGTGCGATTACTTATAGTTTATTACAGCTGTTGACATTGTTTTCATTCACTCCCTTAAATCCCAATGGCTCCACAGATGATTTGACATGTCTTTTCTTTAAGTACTTTATTATACCACTGTGAGATATACAATTACAAAGATATAGAATTTAAAAGTTCATATTTGGGTTTTGGTCATGCAGTGTTCCAGCACCCATCCCTCCACCAGTGCCCATCTCCAACCACCAACTACCCAGTTCCCTCCCCTTTCCCCAGACCGCCTCCATGGCACGTTCTTTATTTTTTTCCCTTTCTTTCTCTTTCTCTTTTCCTTCCCTTACAAAATATGGATTACAGAACATACATTAAAGGGTTGTCATGTGTATCTTTTTGCCTGTATTTAATGCTCAGTTCTAGGTTGGTATTAATACCCTCAACAACTGTTAGCACACTGTTCCATTTTCTATGTTACCTAGCCTCCTGACTCCCACACGTTTGTGATAATTTCCACCTTTGACAAGACCTCCTGTTACAAGGTCATGTTTCACTTGATGTTGGATATTCGTATCATAATATGTACATATATTTATGTCATGCAAACAAATGCAGTAATTCTGTATCTGTCTCTCTCCTTCTGGCTAATTTCACTCAACATAATCTTCTCCATGTCCATCCATTTATAGGCAAATTTTATAACTTCATTTTTCCTAACAGCTGCATAGTATTCCATTGTGTAGATGTACCAAAGCTTCTTTATCCAGTCATTGATTCTAGGGCACTCTGGTTGTTTCTAGATTCTGGCTATTGTGAATAATGCTGCTATGAACATAAAAGTAGGGATGGTGTTTCCGCTGCGTATTTTTGGCTTCCCAGAGTATATTCCCAGGAGGGTATGGCTGGGTCAAATGGGAGTTCAATTTCTAGTCTTTGGAGGAATGTCCATATTGTTTTCCAGAAAGGAAGTACCAGCCGGCATTCCCACTAACAATGGATGAGTGTCCCCTTTTCCCCACATCCATGCCAGCACTTGTTGTTCTTGCTCTTTTTAATATGTGCCAGTCTCTGTGGTGTAAAGTGGTATCTCATTGTTGTTTTGATTTGCATCTCTCTGATGATTAGTGATGATGAGCATTTTTTTTCATATGTTTTTTGGCCATTCGAATTTCTTCCTTGCTGAAGTTTCTGTTCATTTCTTCTCCCCTACCGAGGGTTGCTTTAGCTATCCTTGGGGGGTTTATTGTTCCATACAAATTTCAGGAGTGTTTGGTCAATTTCTTTGAAGAATGTCATGGGTATCCTTACAGGTACTGCATTGAATCTGTACAGAGCTCTAGGGAGTATTACCATTTTGACAATGTTGATTCTCCCCATCCATGAGCAGGGAATATGTTTCCATTTCCTTGTGTCCTCTTTTATCTCTTGGAGCAGTGTCTTGTAGTTTTCTTTGTGCAGGTCCTTTACACACTTGGGTAAGTTGATTCCTAGGTATTTGATATTCTGTGGCACAATTGTGAATGGAATCCTTTCCTTAATATCCCTTTCTTCTCTTTCGTTATTTGTATATAGGAAAGCCACTGACTTTTGGGTGTTGATTTTGTATCCTGCCACTCTACTATATGTGTCTATTGTTTCTAGGAGTTTTTTTGGCAGAGAGTTTAGGGTTCTCTAGGTATAATATCATGTCATCTGCGAATAATGATAGCTTGACTTCTTCCTGGCCTATCTGGATGCTCTTGATGTCCTTTTTCTTCTCTGATTGCTATGGCAAGTACTTTCAGTTCTATATTGAATAAAAGAGGTGAGAGTGGGCAATCATGTCTTGTCCCTGATCTTAGGGGAAGGCTTTCAATTTTTCCCCATTGAGAATGATGCTTGCTGTGGGCTTTTGGTAGATGGCTGTAACTATCTTGAGGAAAGTCCCTTCAATTCCCATTTTCTGGAGTGTTTTAATCATTAACGGGTGCTGGATCTTGTCAAATGCTTTCTCTGTGTCTATTGATAGGATCATATGGTTTTTATTTTTTCTCTAATTGATATGATGTATTATGTTGATTGACTTGCAAATGTTGAACCATCCTTGCATTCCCGGGATGAATCCTACTTGGTCATGATGTATAATCTTCTTGATGAGTCTTTGGATTCTATTAGCTAGTATTTTGTTGAAGATCTTAGCATCCGTGTTCATCAGGGATATTGGTCTGTAGTTTTCTTTCTTTTTGTTGTCTCTCCTTGCTTTGGATATCAAGGTGATATGTGTCTCGTAGAAGCTGTTTGGGAGTGTTTCTGTTTCTTCTATTTCCTGGAAGCGCTTGAAAAGGACTGGCAGTAGGTCCTCCTTAAAGGTTTGGTAGAGTTCACTAGGGAATCCGTCTGGACCTGGGCTTTTGTGTTTGGGCAGACTTTTAATTACTGTTTCAATTTCCTCGATGGTGATAGGCTTACACAGGTATTGCAGGTCTTCTTGTTTCAGCCGTGGGAGGTTATAGGATTTCAGGAATTTATCCATTTCTTCTAGATTCTCATGTTTCACGGCATACAGGCTCTCAAAATAATATCTGATGATCTTTTGGATTTCTGTGGTTTCTGTTGTGATGTCACCATTTTTATTTCTGATTCTGTTTATTTGGGTTCTCTCTTTCCCTGTCCTTACAAGTCTTGCCAATGGTTTGTCAATCCTGTTTATTTTTTCAAAGAACCAGCTCTTGGTTTCATTAATCTTTTGGATTTTTTTTTTGTTTCCAACTCATTGATATCCTAAGTTTTATTATTTCCTTTTTTCTGCCTTGGTTGGGCTCCTTTTTGTTGGTCTTTTTCTAATGTCTTCAGCTCTGTAGTCAGGTTATTTATGTGGGCCCTTTCTTGATTCCTGATGAATACTTGCAGAGCTATAAACTTCCCTCTTAACACGGCTTTCCCCGTGTCCCACAAGTTCTTATAGTTGGTGTCTTCCTTTTCATTTGTTTCCAGAAATCTTTGGATTTCCTGTTTGATTTCTTCTATGACCCATTGGTTGTTCAGCAGTGAGCTGTTCAGTTTCCAGGTGTTTGGTTTGACTCCCTGTTTCTGTGTACGGTTAACTTCCATTTTCAGGGCATCATGGTCTGAAAAGATAGTTGACACAATTTCTATCTTTATTTTATTGAGGTATGCTTTGTGGCTCAGCATGTGGTCTATCTTGGAGAATGTTCCATGTGCACTAGAGAAAAATGTATATTCAGCTTTTTTGGCATGAAAAGCCCTGTATATATCCACTAGCTCTCTTTCTTCCATTACTTGCTTCAGGGCCAATATTTCCTTGGTGAGTTTCAGTCTTGTTGATCTATCCATCATTGTAGAGCAATGTTGAAGTCTCCAACTATTATTGTGTTACTGTTAATGTCTTCTTTGAGGTCTCTTAGCAGTTGTTTTATGTTCTTTGCTGGCCCCTCGTTGGGTGCATATATGTTTAGTAGTATAATTTCTTCCTGGTATACATACCCCTTAATTAATAAGAAATGGCCTTCGTTGTCCCTTCTAACCTTTTTCAGCCTGAAATCTATATTATCTGATACTAGTATGGCCACACCAGCCTTTTTGGACGGAGTTGTTTGCGTGGAGAATGGTCTTCCAACCTTTGACTTTGAGTCTGTGTTTGTTCTGATTATTCAGATGTGTTTCTTGTAGGCAGCAGAATGTTGGGTTCAATTTTTTAATCCATTTTGTCACTGTGTCTCTTAATTGGTGTATTTAGACCATTGACATTGAGAGAGATTATTGTCATCGGATTTTGTGCCATCTTTCTGTTTGTGCTTGTTGTGCTTTTGGGTTTGGTCATATTACAGTAGACCCTTCAGTCCTTCTTTTAAAGTTGGTTTTGAGTCCATGAAGTTCCTGAGTTGTTGCTTATCTTATGAAGTTGTGTATCTTACCTTCAAATCTGAATGTGAGTCTGGCAGGGTACAGAATTCTTGGTGAGGCCTGCAGTTCATTGAGCCATTTCACAATATCCCACCATTGTTTTCGGGCTCGGAGTGTTTCATCAGAGAAGTCTGCTGTAAATCTTAGGGATGTTCCTTTGTATGTGATTTCCTTCTTTGATCTTGCTGCTTTCAGTGTTCTATCTCTATCTATAGTTTTTGTCATTCTAATTCCGATGTGCCTTGGAGTATTCTTGTTGGGGTTTCTTTTTTAGCTGGTATCCTATGGGCCTCCTGGATCTTGAGGCAAGCATTCTTTAGTTCCGGGAACTTCTCAGCAGTTATGGCTTTGACAGTTTCTTCTTCATCAGGGTTTTTTTTCTTGCCCTTCTGGGACCCCAATGATCCATATGTTGTTTCTTTTGGCTTCATCCCGATTATCTCTTGTTGTCTGTTCGGTAATTGTGAGTCTTTTTTCCATCTTCTGGTGTTGTGTAGAGAATCTTTGGAACTCATCTTCGAGATCACTAATTCTTTCTTCAGTAGCTATTATTCTGCTATGGTGGCCTTCCACTGTGTTTTTCATTTTGTTTACCTCATTTTTAATATCTGTCATTTGCATTTTTCTCATTTCTCTCATGTCCTCTTGTATTTTATTGATTTTGCATTGCATTGCTTCTTTGAGTTCCTTATACATCCTTAACAATTCTCTCCGAAATTCCTTATCAGAGAGGTTATACAACTCATTGGTATTGCTTGGCTCATCTGGAGTAGTGACTTGAACTTGATGGAATATTGCGTTGCTTTACCATTATGACTATTGTCGGTTGCAAATGTGAGTTCTTAGGTGACTAGATAGATGTCTGTGCTGTTTGCAAAGTTTGGGTGGGTGGCCAGGAGTGTAGGACCAAAGGTTCACTGGTACCTCATGCAAGATAGATAGTAAGAGGATCGCGTGGACGGTTTTGAATTTTTGGGATGTGGGTATAGGATTCTGGCCTGTTCCCTGGGGCTGATTGGGTCCGCTGGAGATGCAAGGATCACACAAACACCTGTGGGGGAGGCTGCAATCGTTCCCAGAAGCGCAGGGTCCAAGGGGTCCAGGGTGGAACCAAGGCCCTTTGCTTCAGTTCCCATTGATGGAAGTTCCGGCTGTTCTCTGGGGCTGATTGGGTCCATGGAGACGAAAGGATCACACACACACACACACACACACACACACACACACACACACCCGGGTCAGGGCCCAAGGGGCCAAGTGCAGGGCCCAAGGGGTCGGGGGTGGAACCAAGGCCCTTTGCCTCAGTTCCCGTTGATGGAAGTTCCGGCTGTTCTTTGGGGCTGATTTGATTTAACGTGTCTTATCAGAATAAAAAGAGTGAACTGGGAAATATAAGTATAGACTAATCCAGATGAGGGACTAGAACAGTGCCTTATATTCATATATAAAAAGTTTCTTTCATAAAATCTGACTCAAAACCTAGTCCAGAAAAACAGAAGCTGAACCTCATAGTGAAAGCTAAGGTTAGGACTCTGTAAGCTTCCTGAATGGAAAACTAAAATTGGAACAGAATGAGTTGTACTAGTTTTTTTTTTTTTTTGCTCAGGTGGGAAAATCCATGAAAAATTTCCTGGGGGATGGTAAACTTCTCCTGGTTCTGAGGTCCATACTTTGTGTTTTTAAATCATAGATATTAGGGTAAAGGATCTAGCCTTGAACCCAGCAATATATCAGATTTAACAGCTGAAAATGGGGATGGGGTAATGGCAGAGGGAAGTGAGGGATTAGGAGTGAGATTGGTATTGACATATTGTATGACTAAAACCCAATCTTGGATATCTTTGTGATTTCATGTCTAAACAAACAAATAATAAATAAACATTTGACAGCTGGCATAAATGTGTGTCTTTGCAAGCCACCCATGGGTCCCATGAGTGGTAAATGCGTGCAGGTAAAGTGTCAGAGCTAGAAGGGAGGAGGTGGGGAGTGATGTATGGACAAAACAGTGGAGGTTTAAATGCGCAACCTTCTGTGAACCAGATCTTTGGTAGATATTCTAAATAAACAGGTGACTTGTGACCTTCAAACCATTTGCCAGAAAGATACCTAGTGTTGCTTGTATAATCAATTTGTACCGAACCTGCATATCATTGATATTCAAATGTGGATGGGCAAAACTGTTCTAAAGAATAAATACGGGATTAAAAACACAAATTTAGTTGTAAAAATGTTTTCAAAGGAAATAAAAGTTGTCAAATAATAAAAGATGTCAAATAATATTGACTCAATACATTGTTTGGGAATGTATGGCTACTGTATGGTACACATATTTTCATGTTGCAGATTTATAAACATTTTCTTATTTGTTGACATGAAACATATTCTTATAGAACTGTAGTAATTTTGGGGGAGGGGTTTGTTTTTAGGTTTTGGGGACCCCACCCATTGGTGCTTAGGGCTTTGTGCTTAGTTTAGGGATCACTTCTGGCAGGAAACCATGTGTGCTGCTACGGATGAACTTAGGTCTATCTGTGCAAGGCAAGCACCTTATGCTCCATACTATCTCTCCAGCCCAGCACTACCGTAATTTTGATAATATGTCTAATTATTTTGTTTGAAGTGGAAGCTTAATCTGTTTGAAAGCTTATCAATTTTCCATGTGTTGGTTGATTTTGAACTTTTAAAATCCCTTTATTCTCTACTTCCTATGCTTTGAAAACCAGTTTGTGCCACTTTGTTTTCTGGCACAGCTCAAATGGTTTAAAGTGTTACAGTACCTTGGTAACAGTGTGATCTAAAATTTTGTTATTTTATTCTTTCCACCTGCCAGTGAATCTCTCATTGACTAATGGTGTCACTGAGTGGATGGTTTGTTTTTTAAATTGTACCCGAGTGAAACTTCTGGTTTTATATTTACTGTCTTTTATTTATTTCTTTTCTTCTTTGAAAATTAGGTGACCTCTGAAAAATGAGAGTGCTTTCTAAGTAGTAAAACATTTAAGTAAATAAATAGCTGTTTCAGAATAAAAGAGAGTGTTCAAAACTTGCTTTTAACTCTTGATCCATTTAACAGAGTGAAGAGTGTCATAGAGCAATGATAATGGGTCCTCTTCTTTTCTTCCTCAATTTAGGTTCAAAGGGTCTTGTATGTTTTTGCTTATGTTTTGGGCCATGCCTGTACTCCTGGTCATGCTCATCGACTGTTGGCTTGGCTTAGTGCTTGGGTAGGAGTCAGTCTTGGCAGTGTGCAAAAAATCCGTGAAGGGCCAGGGATTGAACCTGGGTTATTTCCCAACTCTGGAACAGATTTTTTTAGGGAGAGATTTTGAACCATACCCCCAATGTGTATTGGGGACACATTCCAGGATCTTTGCTCAGGAATGACTACTGGCTATGCTTGGAACCACATATTGTAAGGCAAGTGCCTTATATCCTTTACTCTCTCTCTCGCTCGCTCTCTCTTCAGCACTACAGAACATCTTAAGATTTTTATTAGTTAAAATAATAAGAAATAAAAGTATGTGTCAGTTTTTTAAAATAGAATAATTTTCTCTACATGCTAGACAGATTAATTAATTATTAATCTGTCATTAATCTCTTCATTAATCTTTGTCTTAACTATAGATGATAGTGTATGATAGTTTAAAGTCTGATCTAATTTTTTCAGAAATTTATTATTTGATTTATGAAACCATAGTGGGATGATTTTTGTAACTGTTTCTGCAAGTAATAACTGAGCTTTAATCCTTCACATACTAGAAAGTCATGCTTGATCACTTGACTTGATCACTTGACATCCTGTTATTCGTCGAGTTGCTCGAGCAGGCGCCAGCAATATTTCCATTTGACCCTATCACATGCTGGTGTAGCCCAGTGGTATCTGGTTGCTTCAGGAATACAAAGAGTCTCAAACCGTTCATTCAGGGTCTTGATGAAGAAGTCTGACCATCTTGTAGGTGGGCAGCCACGTGATCTTTTGACATCCCGGGATCCCTTCGCAACAACTCTAGTTCAGCGGTTGTCTCCAAATCGCAGTTTTGTAACTGTTTCTGCAAGTAATAACTGAGCTTTAATCTTTTACATACTAGAAAGTCATGCTACTTTTTAAAATTTGTTTCCTTTGGGGCCACATCCTGCCATGCTCAGGGCTTACTCATTGGCTCCGCACTAAGGGATCACTCTTGGTACCTGTGTGGTGCTGGGATCTAACACAAGTAGGCTGCATGCAGGGCTAGCCCCTCATTCTCTATACTCTCTCCAATCCTTTATTACCTTTGTGATGGAACTATATGATTTGATTGTAAAAATTCACCCGTAACCTTACCAGAAAAACATAGTTATAACCAAATTATTCAACAATCATGTGTTCTCCGTTTGTTATCAAGCAGTTATGATACTTTTAGTGTTTCTAGTCTTCATAAATTGTGGACTTTTGGCTATACTACATTTCATGTAATCCTGAAATTAAAACCTACAATTCCTCTATATTCTCTCAGCTCTTTTATTCTATTAGTTATGGCAAAGAATATATTCAAAATAATTTAGCATGAGTACCAGTGAATCAGAATGGTTGCCTGCTTCACAGGACATGACTTCCATCTGTCATCTTGATATATAAAGACTGGACTTGCCTTCATTATGGATACCTTTCAAAAACAATTTATCATGGAAACTCTCAAGATGATCCAAAGCCCAATCAAACTCATTTGCTAGCAAAAAACTGGGTCATTTTATGTTAAGGGATTTTAGGGTATTCATATACATTTGTGGATTTGATTATTTTGTTCACTGCTTTATTGTACCTGGGTCCACAAGTAATTGTAAATGAATGGATATAGGTTGATCCTCAATTTCCCTGACTGGATCCAGATGATTTTTTTTAAATATTTTTCATCAATAGACTAATGAACATCATGTAGGCATAGATAAAGCCCAGTTTGTTTTCACCTGTTCCAGTTATATAGGAAGAACCATTTTCGATTTCAGGTGAATTATTTTCTATGTTCTTATTTGGTAGTTGTTGATTGTGCCTTTTTGGAAGACAATATGATTCTTAGTTCTGTGGTGTTACTTCAGAATACATTTTTAGTGAATCTGGATTGGGGGGTGTTTTTCATATACTGTATTATAGGTTTAATTGTTCTTTACAGAATAGAGGTTAGTTAGGGGGTTCATCTGGTGCCATGAATTCTGGGAGAACTCCAAAAAATCGTGTTTTAATCCATTTGCCCTCCCTCCTTTTTCTTCCCGAAACAGCGCCCCCTGTTGCTCATTTGGTCTATTCTCTGTTAGTAGCATTCCTGCCATGTGTTACCTGGCTGTGAATTCTAATGCCCACTACATCTAGTTGTCTCTGTTCTCTTTTCTGCTTTAACTTTCTTTTCATCATAGTGTCCCATTGTTTTTAGGCACCAAGGTTGGGCGGGGGTTGGGGGGGGAGTGACCTGCATGTGACCACATCTGTTAGTGTCCTTTCACAGGCACTGACCTGTGATTTCGTATTCACCAAGTCCCCTGTCCCCACACTTTTAATTTTTCTTCTGTTCCCATGCATGAGATTTCTGATGGAGAGGAGGGGTTCAAACAAAAGACCATAGATTTTATGTGAGATTTTCTTTATTTATCCTTGGAGAGGTATGGGGCTATCTTTCTTTTTCAGTTCTGATGTGACAACCCCACTGATATATGACATTTGAGGACAAGGATGCTGTTCATTCATTTGCCTATTGGCCTGCATGTGAGAGGCTTTCAAAGCAACTGCATGCGACATCGAGACTAGGCAGAAGTTTCTAGAATGTTTGAATGAAAGGGAGAGGCAGAATGCAAAATGAAGACAATATTGAGAATAGTAGAACGTAGAGAAGTAATCCTGAATTACACTGCAATCCCGCCCGCACTGCAGAACCAGAGGAGCTGCGGCTCCTTCCTCCCGGGGTGCTTGGCCCCGGCACATCCAGGCCAACAGCGTATTCCTACAGAGCTGAGTGAGATGCTCAAGCCCCAGCTCCTAAACGCAGCTCAGAGGAGAGTCAGGAATGGGCCAGAGAACCCCCAGGCCTGCTGCAGGGTCCTCCCTGCCTCCCCATCCCAACCCCTCCCAGAATTCCACAGTGTTTTCTCCAAACAGTTAATTGGAAAAAAGGTAAAACAAAAAAAGTTCAAGGTCTTGGTGCCTCAACGCAAGGGACCTCAGGTCCATCCTTCTATATAATCTCAGAGATCATAATAGTTTTCTTAACAATAGTAAAAATTTATTTTTTCATGCTCATTCCATCAGTGAGTATAGAGGATTTTTCCAGAGGCCACACGGTTGGGGTTTTGCAGCAGAGTAACTGAAAAAGCACTGCTGAGCATTTGCCTCATTTCTCATTAACCAGGCATTAAAAATGTGAGAAAGGAATGTGAAAGTCATTCTTCTTTTACTTATTAAGTTTAGGTTATTGCTCAGATGAACCAGATACGATTAAATTCTTTGGCAATTCAATTATAGTAATAGGTATTATTTGAATAGTAATGACCATGAGAACATTAGAGGGAAAGATGGCTTTTACAGCTTTTAAAACTATCTCAGTGAAATTTTGTGAAAGCTAAAGGTGTATGAGACCCTCCCAAACCTTGGCCTGAGCAGGGAGAAGGCAGCTGGCTGGAGGCCAGTGGACTTGCAGGGCTGGAGCAGAGCCCAGGACTGGGCATAGCTTTTAGGTTTCTGACACTATCATTTGTCTCCTGAGATGAAAGTTCTTATTTCTCTGTTTAGGTGCAACTGTCATTTGTAATTAAGGTAAAAAGTACTGAAATGCTCACACAAACACCGTAACAAGGGTAAAATCTCATTCATATCAATAACCTGATATTAGTTACGATGATTGATCACTGTTCCAGTGTGTTTTTTCATTCCTTTTAGCTGTCACTAGAAGAGTTTCTAAATTACTGGCAATGTTAAGACCATTTGGTAGTACTGACACAGCATTAAATCTAGACGCCGCCTTTATTAGCTGTATGCCTTTTAGGAAAATTTTTCTGCACTTTAAATCTCAGTTTACCATGATGACAGATGGGGTATAAGTAAGATTCTAATGAAGTTGCCACGACTGAATGAGGTTGCATGTGTAATTTTTAGTACTAATGGGGCTCAGTCACTTGGTCACTGTGATATACTACCAGACAGGAAGATGGGGTGAGTGAAGGGAATAAACCAAAAAGATTATTAATAATAACAACATATTATAGGAAAAGGATATTAGCTTAGGCTTCTTTTAGCCTTGCTGATTAATAAGTCTTTAAAATTATTATTAGTATGGTTCTTGAGTAATACTTTGAATTCATGAACATCATATTTTGGGGTATTTTAAAAGCCTTCTGTTTGGAACATCTATATATTTTATAGAAAAAAAAGTAAGAAACACCAAAAAGAAATTTTAAATAATAAAATGCCACAGTGGTCTCAGCTGCTACATAAATGCTTGTATCAAAGTACTTATTGGAGGAAGCAAGAGAAACTAGCTGACTACGGTAAGCCCTGCTATATTGATACTCTTTCAAATTTCTTTCAGTAATTTATAAGCTCTGTTTTCATTAACATTTTATAAAGACAAAATACAAGATGATGTAGAAGAGTTGAACTTCATAAAGAAATAATGGATTTTGGAGAATTTCTGCAAAGGAAATCCTCAAAAATTCCTCAAAAAAGGAAGACCTCAAAGACAGAGGAGCATAAATACTAGAAGATGCAGCAGAAGCCAGGGAAAGCATTCTCACTGCCCGCCTGTCCTTCGCCAACTGTAAGACCAAGATGACTGCCCTTCGACGCCCTGATGAATCACATCTTCCAGAAAGGCAATGGAGAAGATTATCCATGACTTCTACTCAGATCTCTCTTGATAACCACATCCACCTGCCCACATACCAAATTCCACAGGATGGATATGTCATTCCCAACGTTCTCCCTTCTGAAGTCCTATATGTCATCTCGTCAGTAAAGAAGGGAACAGCACCAGGCCCAGACAAAGTCAGACCCGAACACCTGAAGAATCTGCAGTCGGCACTCATCAATACACTAGCTCGGCTCTTCACACGCTACCTGTCCGAATGCAAGGTGCCCTCCAAGGGAAAACCAGCAGGACAGTTCTACTGTTCAAGAAGGGAGACATTCACGACATCGGCAACTATCGCCCCATCTGCCTGTTGTCCATCACCTACAAGCTGTTTACATGAGTCATCCTGAACAGAATTAGCAGAACGCTAGATGAAGGACAACCATGCGAGCAAGCAGGCTTCGGGAAAGGATTCAGCACAATCGACCATATCCACACAGGAAGCAAGCTCATTGTAGGGAGTACAAGATGCCGCTCTGTCTCACATTCATTGATTTACAGAAAGCCTTTGATTCTATGGAGACTGAAGCAGTCATCGAAGCCCTAGCCAAACAGGGTGTTCAAACCCAATACATCAAGATCCTTCGTGAGCTGTATTACGGATTAACCACCAGGATCTCACCACTCTACAAAGAAGTGATCATTAATGTGAAAAGCGGGCTTCGACAGGGTGATACCATTTCACCAAAACTCTTCAGCGCCACCCTTGAGAACAGCATGCGACAATTAGAATGGGAAGGAATGGGAGTGAAGTTAGATGGTCGGCAACTATACCACTTCCGCTCGCTGATGACATCGTTCTTATAACATCAAACATTATAGCCAAGCGGCACAAATGCTGGCTGACTTCGACCGAAAGTGTGGAAAGATAGGTCTACAGCTGAATCTGAAGAAAACTATGCTTCTGAAAAATGAACTAGTTCCGGAGGCCCCATTCACTCTCAATGGAACAGACATCTCTGAATGCAGCAGTTATGTGTACCTAGGTTGAGAAGTCAACATGATGAACAACCTAAAACCTGAGCTGCGCAGGAGGAAAAGAGTGGCATGGAATGCCTTCAAAGGCATCGAAGAAATAGCTAAAAGGACAAAGAACCTCCAGCTCCGGGCACATCTCTTTGACTCCACCATTCTCCCTGCATTAACATACGCCTCAGAAACCTGGGTCTCCCAGAGAGGAATCAAAAGAGCTATGCTTGGAATATCACGCCTCACTCAAGTGAGAGAAGGAATCCTGCGCTCTGACTTCCATTGCTATTCCAGAATCAGGGGCGCTGTCTCATTTTCCAAGGCATCGAAAATCAGATGGGCTGGACATGTAATGTGATTTGGAGATGACCACTAGACTAGAGCTGTTACTGACTGGATCCCACAGGATATCAAAAGATCACGTGGCCGCCCACCTACAAGATGGTCAGACTTCCTTGTCAAGACTCTGAAGGAACGGTTTGAGGCTCTTGATATTCCTGGAATCAACCAGACGCCATTGGGCTACATTGGCACGTGATAGGGTCAAATGGAAATGTTACTGGCGCCCGCTCGAGCAAATCCATGAATAACGGGATTCAAGTGATCAAGTGATCAAGTGATCTGTCTCATAATTTCAAGCCAGTTCACTTAATAGATAGCTGAGTTTTTGTTGTCTTTTAACAGTAGAGTTTTTTAAAAATTTTTTTGTTATACCACCATGAGACATACAATTACAAAGGTATTCATGATTGGTTCTTGGTAATACAGTATTCCAGCACCCATCCCTCCACCAGTGCCCCATTTCCACCACCAATGTACCCCACCCCTCCACCCACCCCCAGGCTGCCTCAACAGCAGGTAGCCCTGTTTCTTCTCTCTCTTCTCTCTCTGTCTCTCTCTCTCTCTCTGCACTCTCTCTCCCTCTTATTTTACACATTGTGGCTAGCCCTTCAGATATTTAGAGTTTATCAGTTAAGTCTCTTTGTGTATATTCAATGGTGAGTTTTAATCTGCCATTACCATTTCCCACATTTAGTAAAACACTGCTATTTATATGCTATTAATGAATGCAGTCATTCTATATCTGTCCTTTTCCTTCTGACTAATTTCACTCAGCATGACAGTCTCCATGTCCATCCATTTGCAAGTAAATTTCATAATTTCATCTTTTTTATCAGCCGCATAGTATTCCATAGTGTAGATGAACCACAGTTTCTTTAGCCAGTCCTCTGTTCTCAGGCATTTAGGTTGTTTCCAGATTCTAGCTATAGTGTTTTTCGGTCTCGGGTATATTCCCAGGAGTGCTATTGCTGGATCAAATGCGCTCAATGTCTAGTTTTCGGAGGAATGCCCATATTGTTTTCCAAAAGGGCTGGACCAGTCGGCACTCCCACCAACAGTGGATGAGAGTCCCTTTTTCCCCAAATCCACGCCAGCACTGGTTGTTCTTGCTGTTTTGGATATGTGCCAGTCTCTGTGGTGTGAGATGGTACCTCTTTGTTGTTTTGATTTTCATCTCCCTGATGAATAAAGATGAAGAACACTTTTTCATATGCCTTTTGGCCATTCCAATTTCTTCTTTTTGGAAACTTCTGTTCATTCATTCTCCCCATTTTTTGATGGGGTTGGCTGTTTTTTTCTTGTGAAGTGCTACCAGTGCCTGATATATCCTGGATATTAACCCCTTGTCAGATGGGTATTGGGTGAATATTCTTTCCCACTCTGTGGATTGTCTTTGTATCTTGGTCACCGTTTCTTTAGAGGTGCAGAAGCTTTTCAGTTTTATATAATCCCATTTGTTTATCTTTGCTCATTTGCTTGGTCGGTTGTATGTTGTCTTTAAAGATACTTTTAGTTTCGATGTCGTAGAGCCGTTTCTCCTGTGTTTTATTCTATATACCTTATAGATTCATGTATGATGTTCAGATCTATAATCCATTTTGATCTGAGTTTTGTGCTTAGCGTTAGAATGAGGTCTTAGTTCATTTTTTTACGCGTAGCTTCCCAGTTTTCCATCACCCTTTGTTAAGAGGTTTCTTTGTTCTCCGAAATTTTTTGGTCCTTTATCGAAGATTAAGTGGCTGTATATTTGAGAGTGTGTTTCAGGATATTCAGTTCTATTCCATAGGTCTACGGGTCTGTCTCTATACCAATACCGCACTGTCTTAATTACAACTGAGTTTGTAATTACAACTGAGTTTGGCTCTTATAAATATATTGGATGTTTTTAGAGATAACCAGGCTCCTGATTAATGCAGAATTAATACATGTTAGTAAATTTTTAAATGTTTTCTGTAGTAATTCATGTCCAAGGAGAGTAATTGCTTATAATGTAAGTTGCGACTTCAAATAAGGCATCAAGTGCCACATAGGCTCATAAATAATACTATTAGCATCAGAGTACCTGCCCGTGCTTTGTGCCTTGAAGTCTGTATAACATGTTGATTGGGACACCTTAACTGAGCACCTTAACACCCCTGGTCAAGCCTCAGAGCTCTGATCAGAGTTATGATATTCGGGCTAGGAGTTTAGTGTTTGTTGACAATGAGGGTTACTCATTATGTAAGTGTAGGGTCAAAGAGATACAGAAAATCTCTATCCTCTCCCTTCATTGTTACTGTGAATTGAAAAATCTTATTAAAATAGTAAAGTTAAAGAAAATGAGTAGCATATTTGACTTTCTAATCCTAGAATAAAGTTTGTGTTTAAAATTTGAAATAACAGGAGGGAAGTAGAACATGAGTCTTGGTAACCAGCCTTCCAGCCCAGACTTACCTTGAGTAGTTTAGCAGTGCCTAAATGAATCCTCTCTTATTAAGGGCAACTGAACACGTACTGTTGGTGCCATGCTGTGTCAGACACAGAGAAATCATCCCATACCCTCTAGGCTCTTGAGAGGCTGTACATGTAATTATGTTTTCCGGTTTGGGGCAACTTAGGGGATTGAGTCCTGTGCCTCACAGATACCCAGCATGTACCCTACTGCTGAGAAACATCCCTCATTCCACAAGAGATGATACAACAAAAAGAAGCATCAGATAGGTTGAAATGAGGAAAAGTAAAGAGAAATTTATTAATAACATCGAGACCCCTTGAATATATGGGAGAGACCTAGAGACATGGAAAACTCCCCTTGTTTGAAACATGGCTTAAAAAATCTTTAAGGGCAGCTGAGATAGTATAGTGGGTAGGGCATTTGCCATGCTGATCTGAATATGACTGCTGGCATTCCGTATGGTCCCCTGGGCAATGCCAGGAGTGATTCCCTAAATCCAGAGCTGGGATTAAGTGCAGAGCCAAAAAGTAAGCCCTGAACTCCACTAGGTGTGCCCCCCCCCCCCCCCGAAAAAATGCTGAGCTAAGATAAAGGTTGGGGGAAGAAAGGAAGGTTTCTTAGGGTGGTTACCAAAGATGTTCCTGTATATCACCTTTGGTATATCACCTTTGGCCATGGGGTAGATGCCCTAGAGCGCTCTGCCTATAATACCTGTTCCAAAGGCAACCTTCACCTGACTTACTTTGAACTCCTCTCAAAGCATCATGTGACTTCCCATGATACGTTTGGGGGTGGCAGCTTTTGCTCCTTGACTGAATGTACTTTATGGTATGTATATCATTGCAGGTTTAAAGTTCATGCTCACAACCTCCATAAAGCCTTATAACAACACTATGGTTTAGGTATTGCAGGTTTAATTTTTATGTTGCCTCCTTATGGTCCCCCCAGCACTTTTTTGGAATGACTCACAGTTTAAGAGCCAGAAGTCCTTGAGCATTGAAGGGTATAGCCTGAAAACAAAACAAAACTTCTGACTTTTTATCTCCATTGAAAATAGACAACGATATTAGTTTGTCCAGCGGACCAGGGGGGAGGTGCCCTAGGGTGTTCTACCTATAATATCTGTTCCAAAGGCAGCCTTCACCTGACTTATTTTGAATTTCTCTGTAAAGCATCATGTGGCTGCCCATGATATATTTGTGGTGGCAGCTGTGTGCTCCTTTATGGTATGTGCTGTGTGCTCACAATCTCCATAAAACCTTACAAGGACACTATGGCTTAGGTATCATTGCTTCTATTTCATAGAGAAGAAATTGAGGCTTAGGGGTGATAAGCTTGGCAGAGGTCACAGGTCTAAGAAATTTTATAATCAGAATGCATATTAAGGATTTTTAAAACCAGAACCTCTTCTAGGTTGAATTGTGGGGTTTTGCCACTCTAGGATCTCAGGTCAATTTCTAGAATCTCCAGCAGTCCCACCAGCCCTATGCATCAGTGAGTCTGTCTTTCCTGACAACGATGCCTTGTCGTGATGTTCTTGAGGCTCACAAGGTCATTTCTAAAATGACTTTTTTTATCCCCAAGGGTGCTTTGTCCTTAGAGCACTATCTGTGCATGTTCCTGACCTGCTTGGGTGTGGCTCCTAATTAGGACCTTGAACCTTGTGAGCCAGTTCTCCTTTTTTTTTGATCCTGGCTACACTAATCTCTGAAGAGAATAACAAAGTCAGGATGATATTGTATAACTTTGACCCATTTCCAAGAGGCAGTCCTAAATCAAGCCTGAACCTTTTTTGCTTGAGTTGCTTTTGAAGTGGTATAGTTGTTTTGTTTGGGGAAAATAGGCAACCCCAACGTTCCATATGGAACAAAGAATCTCCCCATATATTTGTTTCCAAGTTCCAACAAAAACAGAATAAATAATAAAATCCTACCCCTTCTTGAAATCAATTGGCTTGAATGCTCCAAATGAGCTATCAACAACAGATGTTAAGATGGAGAAATTATGATCATTTTAAAGGTGATGTTAATTAAACTGCTATTGTTAATGTAGTTCTTTAATAAATTGGCATAAGTTGATAACCTTTTCTCTCATTTTGCTTTTTCACCTCAAAGTCCAGCAATTTAGCACTGAAATTATACTGCCTTTCATAGGTGGAGAAGAGATCAGTTTGTTTAGATTGGTGCTTTCACACATTTTCTAACTCAAGTGAATTATAAAAGAATCTGAAGTAAGATGACAAACAGGAAACTAGCATACTATCCTAGTGTCTTTGTTATTTGGGGGCATACTGTATTGTGGATTTTAAGAAGAGAGGCTATTTTTTGGTGGGAGGGAGCACACTCAGTGCTGCTCAGGGCTTAATCCTGCCTCTTCACTTATTCCTCTAGGAATAGAGATCATTCCTAGAGGGACTCAGGGATCATAGGGGATCTTGGTATTGAACCTGAATTGACTACGTGCAAGACACTGAGATTTTCTGTGGTTGCTATGAATTTCGAGGACTTGAGAATGTTGAGGAAGAGTTCTGACAATGGCTGTTGGAACCAGAGGTATTAAGAAAGATGAGCTCTAATTGTTATGCTTTTTATTCATTTGCCCAGAATTAAAGCAGAGCTGAGTAAAGGCAGAGCTGTCAGTGAATAGAGAAACAAACATCTTAAGGCATTTTCATGTTTTCTCTTTTTCTGAATGTTTGAATTTGAGATGTTAGCACAATAGCCAATAAAAATTCCATCTAATGTGATTTACTCATTACCTTACTCTAAGGTTCATTTGTTTTGCTTTGTTTTTATCCATCTATCTATCTATCTATCTATCTATCTATCTATCTATCTATCTATCTATCTATCTATCTATCTATCTATCTATCTATCTATCTATCTATCTATCTATCTATCTATCTATCATCTATCTATTTATTTATTTATTTCTGCTTTTTTTTTTGGGTCACACCTGGTAATGCTCAGGGGTTTACTGGGTTCTGCACTCAGGAATTACTCCTGGCAGTGCTTGGGGGACCATATGGGATGCCGGGGATCGAACCCCGGCCGGCATGGGCTGGCCACGTGCAAGGCAGACGCCCTACCCGCTGGACTATCGCTCCTGTGGGCAGGAACATATCAGCCATTTACCAGCGAAATAGGGTAGATTCCTTTATCATTTGATAATTTAGGGCTATTCATCCCTAAATGACAGCTTAAACAATAATTCCTGTTGCCCTCGTGAAACAAAAATAGTCATTACCTGTTTCGTTAACTCTGACTGAGGGTGTTTATTTCCTCCAGGAAATGATTTTTGCATAAATTGTATGATTTTTGCATAAATTGTATTTTTGGTCGTTTTGATGGACGCTTCTGTTGTAACAGAGTAGGAATTGTTGCTTTGGCTGCTCAGCCAAGGAAAAGTGGCTTTTGCTCTGCTGAGGAGGGTTTTATAATCAAGAAAGATCAAAGTCTGCAGAGAAGTTAGCAGCTGCTTAGTGATTCTGTTGCCTTCCTGGATTCTTTCTGTGAATCAAGTGCAAACTCTAAGGCCAGCATTTCTCCCAGTGGCTCCATAATTCTTTAACTTGCAAACCCCAGAGAGTAAGAAGAGACAAAAAACTTCCAGATGCCCCCATGTTCTTTCTCTCAGATACTAGCTAATATTTATTAATCCTACAATAGGTTCTTAACATATCATGGTGCAAAGGAATATCTTTATGTTGGAAAGTGTTCTGGAACCAGGCATTGTTTTGTGGCTCTGTAGTCTTGAAGCAAAAAACAAAACAAAACAAAAAAAGCAAAGAACAAAAGAACTGGTAACATGTATCACCATTTAGAGGTGCATTTATTATTACCCTCTCCTTGCCAGACACAGTGACTGCCTGTGAAGCTCCATGTGTACCATATTTGTGTAAGTGTATGTCTCATGGTGGTATAATAAAAATTTTTTTTAAAAAAAAAGAAAGGCCTTGTCAGTTAGGATCATTTTGAACAATGAGAAAGTATATAAAGTGAAACATGTAACCAATATTAGTTGATTCCCAAAAGAATTATTTTGGAACTAAACTATTAAGATTTTTTGTTTGGTCCTTTCTTTTGCATAAATTGTATTTTTTGGTCGTTTTGATGGACGCCTTCTGTTGTAACAGAGTAGGAATTGTTGCTTTGGCTGCTCAGCTTAATCACAAGTACATGGAACCCTTTACTTAACAAACACAGCTGCAAATCTCCATGTGCTTGGTACCAGTATTTAAAAATAGACTGACAAAGGCAAAATAGTCTGCGCATTCACTGGCAGTACAATATGATTTTGGAGCCATCTAAACGCTTGCGGGGACTGAGTCAGCTCAGACAATGTTCGGGATATCTCTCTTACTCTCATGTTCCTCTTTGATAAATTCAGATGTGCCATAACGGCTCTCGGTTTGAGTCGCGCAGCTCATGTGATCAGGGCTGTCTGTGGTTGCCATTCCTGTTCGGAGTATCTCTGTCAAGCCAGATCCACCCTGCCTGTCCCTGTGAGAATGAGCATGTGTGGACATGCCATTCCTGGTCCTGTTGCTCATATGTCTTCTGAGAAATTTCATAACATCATCACCTTGTCTCCAGAGTACAGGTGCTCCTACACAAAGGAAGTGACCACCTTAAAAAGACTGACCATCGTATCCACTCAGGCTGAGCATGTGGGGCAAGGTTTTGGTTTCTCCTGAACACTTCCATGTGACTGGTCAGTGGTTTAAGAAGCGAAATGTTTTTGACAGAAGCCGAGGAACATAGTCCCATCCTAATTAACTTTATTTTTACAATTCCGGTGTTCTCCAGGAATATTAATGGGAGCTGAGGCTTCTAAAGGAGAGAAACAGATGCCTTCAGTAGCTGCTCCAGTATAGAGTGGGGCGGAATGACAGGGCTCGGAGCCTCTTCCTGCAGCAGATTCCAGTGAGCGCTGTCATGTGCCACCTACACAGACGTGTTGTCATGCGGTCTGAGGCCACCGAGGCTCTGCAGACTGTGCTCCACTTTCAGTGAGAAGGTGGGTGGCATTGCTTGGAGAAGAGAACATGGATTCGCACAAGAACAGACTTTAGAGGAAAATAGAGTTCAGGTTTAGGCCTTGCAGAAATTGATCACAGCCCATCATAAATCATATTGGAGACTCGGGAAATGATTACCATTTGTCTTGGCCTGAACTCCTTCAGAGGAGACACCACATTTTACCGTTCCATAATGTGTAGCACATGCGCACAGCCTTCTATAATTCATTCTCTGTTACCAACTCTTTAAGATACACTACCCCCCTCTCCTGTCTGCCCACAAGCACCTCTCAGAAGAAATGAAAGGGAAGCTGGTTTCTGGAGAAAATAAATGGCCAATGAAGTGATGTTGCTTGGTGAAATCTCACAGAAGGAGTGTATCACTTCACTTGTATCACTTGTCTTCCTGTTGTTCATCGATTTGCTTGAACAGGCACCAGTAACATCTCTATACATTATGTTGCCTGCTAGTGTAGCCCAAGGGCATCTGCTCACTCCATGAACATGAAGAGCCTCAAAAAAAGAAATGGCTATTGTAGCGAAGTTGCTTGGTGAAATCTCACAGAATGAGTGTAAGTTTTTAAAAGATAGGACCAGTGAAAGAGTGTAGTGGGGAAGATATTTGTATGCAGCTAATAACTGCAGTTTCACCCAAGGTACTGGCGCATCATCCGCAAGCCTTGCCAGAAGTAAGCCCTGAGCATAACTGGGTGTAACCCCAAAACCAAAACCAAAGCAAAACCCTTGCAGAATCACAATTAGCTAAGCACATTCACCATGTGAACTAACAAAGTAGTTGCCTGTGATGATAAACATGTTTGTTTTTACATTACTGACATTTTGCCCTCAACATTTTTCTCTGCTAACACTTAAACTCAAACTTCTCATCTCTTTATGACCATGACAAATATAACTGATTTGAAAGTAAAAATTATAAGTAAAAAAAATGTCATTTAAAAATGCTTTATTAGTATTGACTAACCTATGCACTGTGATTGACATAAAGCATTTGCATAGCTCTCCTTGAGTCAGATGACAGGAGGGAAAATAAAATCACCTGAGTGGAAGAGGGTGGTTTCTTGCACCATTTCTGAATCGACTTGCAGACAACTGCCTGTTCCTTGCACAAGATAAAGCCTTCCCCAAACTCCTCAGGGTCCTTGGGCCTTTGACTTGAGAATAGCTGGGAGTGCATGACCTCTGGCCTGGACCTCTGCCACCTCCCCGGGGGTGCATATTTGCCTTGCAGGTCAGTGCTGAAGTCCTGTCCAGGCTTTTTCCGTGTTGCCCTATGATCCAGGCCCCCATCGTTTCCTGGCAGCCTCAGCCGTTCTCTGGTTTGCTCTGGGGAGCTGTGCATTCTTGCAGTGGCTGGGGGAGAATTTCATGGTGGTAAAATTCCTAGCAAGGTTTGCATAAAGAGGCTTTCAAGCTGTTGACATTCCGTCCTCCTTGATTGTTGTTGATAGGGAGTGAATCATCTTGAGCTGCTAGAAGGTGAGAATGTGAGGCTCTTTCTGTGTATGTTTTCCAGATGCTCAGCATGTCTGAGTGATTGGTGAGTTACTCCTCAGGGGCCAAGTTTGGTCCCCTGGGGAGTTGTGAGGGGTGCACAGCACCAAGAGCCAGACTGCCTCCCTTCTCCCTATATGTATGTCCTAGGGATTTTATTTTTAACTAAACCAACATATGTTTCCTGCTGCTATCAAAGGGACTATATTTAAAGTGTTTTAATCACTACCTCTGCCCACAGAAATTATCTGTTATTTTATCACCAGTAGACAAGACAACCGCTTTTCTTTCTTTGTTTTTCACTTTTAAAAATTTTTGCGTGGGGAAGCTTTTATTAACACTGTTCCCACACCCACTGCTGTTTCCACATTTCTTTTCTTGAGTCACAAATAACTCGGCATTTCCGGAATTATACTGGTGAACAGCGTTATTCCCTCAAATACTGAAGTAGCTCAAGGGAGTTCGCTACCTGGCATTCGCTAGAGGTGTTTTTGGCTTATGTGCTTTGCTACCTGCTTGTATGTTCATTTTAGAAAGGATATTAATGCTAGTTTGTTTGTTTTTCCTGTTATGACTCATAAGTTCTGAATGGTAAATACATGATTAAAGCCAAACAAGAAAGTGCTGTACCAGTGTAATTATGTGAATAATGGCAGTTGAGTAGGGAACCTGTTTCAGAACAGGATTTGGGTTCAGCAGCCACAAGACTTACTATACAGATGCTCATTCCTTGGAATGTGGTCATTAGTTCTCTGGACAGTATCAGACTTCCCTATAGTATCCTTATTTTTCAAACAATTACTTTAAAGTCAAAGTTATTCTTGAACCCTGAACACAGAGCCAGGAGTCAGTCCTAAGCACCACTTGGTGTGGCCCCCAAAACAGTGAACACTTTTTTTTATTTGTAATGATTAGAAGCCTGTTTTTAAGGGTGCTCACTTGGTGGCATTAAGGGCATAGTCTGTTTCTGTATTCGTGACTCACTCCTGGTGGGCTTGGGGATCCATATGAGGTACCAGGGATCAAACCCAGATTGACCGCTTGCAAGGCAAATGCCCTTCCTGCTGTGCCATCTCTCTGGTCTCTGGAAATAAATTTTCTGATGAAAGCACTAAAGCAGCCTGTCTATGGGAGCTCTTCTTTTGATTGTTCACTAGAATGGCATAAGCTTTAGTCAGTTTTGCTGAGATTATGAATTTTGTTGAAAAATGCTAGTTATATACTTGGTATCTGGAAGATCAAAAAAATCCTTAAAAAACTTTAGCGAATGAATGGCATGTTCACTTTTGTTGTCTGAAGATTATGGGTATAATATTTATATGCTCATACCTAATTTTGCTTCAAAATCTGAAAAATAAATTCATTAATAAGGGCAAGGACAACAAAATTATTGTTCGCATGTGAATTTTGGTTTTTGGGGTCAGTGTGGTCTGCCTTACTCCAGGCTCTGCATTTAGGGCTCATTCCTGGTGAGCTTCGGAGGACCCTGTGGGATGCTGCATAGCGAACCCAGTCAGCCACACGGCAGCAAGCACCCTACTTGCCGTATTTCCTCTTGCCGTATTGCAGGCTCATGATTTAGAAAATCAATAGTATCACTGCCACTCCTTTTCTAAATGTGGTGTTCAGAACACATTGTGAATTTCATGTATTCAAGGAAAGGTAAGGAAATAGAATTCTGTTGTATTTTGTTGTTTCTTGTATCATTTACAAGAATCTCATCTTAGACTAGATTATCAATATTATATACAAGTGTTTCAGTTCGTATTGGACAATGGGTGTGTTGACTGTTTTACTTTATATATAGCTTTTCATAAGTGCTGAGACTTTCATAGATCTGAAGGGGACTCTAGAACAGTGCTTCTTGGCCTTCTTATACCTTTAGAGTGGCACCATTATGTGGAATGGAGGGTCAGAAAAGCACTACTGTTACATAATTGACTATTGAGAGCACAGGCTTTTCCCTTTCAGGAGTATGATGCAATGAAAGAGATAGAAGAGTTGTAAATGTGTGAACACACACATGAAAAGTTACCGCCCTGCATTCTAGATGTTTGACAAATTACTGGGAGCTCTAAATAGCATGGAGACTTGGCACTGGCCACTGACTCTTGTTTCATTTCTCTAATGAGAGCATCTAAAAGATTTTCAAATGATAAAAGCTAACAAACTGGAAATAGTATCAGCATTATTGAGATGATAGCTACCAGTTATTATGTGTTCAGTATTTTCCAGACACCCAGCTAAAATGCCTCTTATGCATTGTTTCATTAATCTTTCAACGCTGTGATAAAAAAGAATCCTGTGTTAGATGCTTGTTTATCATAAGCTAGCAGGGATAACTAAAGGGAAAAAAGCAACCAGCTCAAGTTGTGACATTAGAGAAGTATTTTAATGGCAACCAGCTGGGGAGTAAAGATACTCGGGGAAATTCTACCTGCCCTACTTTCAGATAAACAAATATCTGAGTTGAGGCCAAATAGTTCAAAGATGTAGACCAAGGGGGTGGTGGTAGCTGCAGGAAGGGAACAAAGTTTATTTTCCAGCTCAGAGCAGGAACAAGGACGATAACACTTAACAATGCTGTGACACAACCTACAACAGACAAAATTATGCAAAACAAGTAAATGTTTTAAAGTAGTATTAGATAGCATCCGCTCTCTGTCTTCAAGTTGAAAAGAAGTATACAGCAGCTTTGGAGTGAGGCTGAATGGGGCCCAGGCAGATTGAGACGAAGACTGTCTGCAAGGTGGAGTGGGGGCATGGAGTGGTCATGGAGGTCATGTGGCCCTTTCATCTAGCCCGTCAGTATCAGACAGCCCTGGTTCTCTCTGTGCTTCATTTTATTCATTCATTCATTCATTCACTCATTCATTCATTCATTCATTCATTTATTTATTCATTTATTCTTGCTTTTTTGGTCACACTCGGTGATGCTCAGGGGGTTACACCCCTGGCTCTTTGCTCAGGAATTCACTGGGGGCGTGTGTGTGTGTTAGTGTGTGAGTAAGTGTGTGTGTGTGTGTGTGTGTGTGTAAGGTGGAGGTTGAAGATGCACCATCTCTTAGAGTGGATGCTCTTGGAAAAAATGGAATAATGGATAGGTGCTTCATTCATGTAAGAAACTAGAGTAAGACGATTTAATGCCAGGTGAACACTAGCTGGCACTGATCATTATCTGTGTATGTTGAAGCAAAATAGCTTTAATTAAGTAGCAAAAGAGGAAAAAATTAAATTAGTAATATGCGTGAAAACTGTCAGAAGTGGGAATTCTTTTTTGTCTTTCAAATAATCAAAGGCTATGTAAAACTGTACAATATGTAAAGTTGGAATGATAGTACAAGGGTACTATCATTTGCCTTGCTTGCAGCTGAATGAGATTATATCCTGTATACACTTGTATGGTCTCCTAAGCTCTACTAGGAGTGGTCCCTGAGCACAGAGTCAGGAGTCAGCCCTGGGCACCACTGGGAATGACTAAAAAACAAACAAAAAGTTATAAAAAAGAGTCTGTAAAGCACTAATGTCCAGGGTAGAGTAACATGGGAGCAAATAATTTTGTACTATTGGTAGTTGCTATAAAGTGGTAAATCTTCTGAAAAGAAATTTGATAATGCATTTTCAAAGTTTTGTTGCTATAAAGTGGTAAATCTTCTGAAAAGAAATTTGATAATGCATTTCCAAAGTTTTGTTTTTTGGACTTCAGTTCATTACAGAATCTCTGTGGATATACTCTGGTAAATAGACACTCCCACAAATTTACTTATAGATGTACTAAATAGACAATAATTTGAAACAAACGAAATGATTCATAATATGAACAATCTAAAAATATTTAGGTTCTTTATGGAAAACTTAAAATATTGATGTTTTTGAGAGGGGAAATACTTAATAATTTAAATGGAAAAGTCTGCTTAACATATATTTCCTTAAATTTTTGTGTCTTTTTAATGTATGCTTAGAAAAAAAGTTAGATTGCTATACAGGCAACCAACTATAGTAACTAGCTTCTGATCATTGAATTATGAATGGCTTCTTTTTTTTTTTTTTTGATTACACCTGGCAATGCTCAGGGGTTTCTCCTGGCTCTGCACTCAGGAATTACTCCTGGCGATGCTCGGGGAACATATGGGATGCCGGGGATCGAACCCGGGCCGGGCACTGACGGGCCGCATGCAAGGCAAACACCCTACCCGCTGGGCTATCGCTCCGCCCCTGAATGGCTTCTTTTTTTAAGTGCTTATTTTATTCAATATTTTTCCAAGATTAGTTGGCCTGTGTTATTTTCAATAAAATTATAAAAGTTAAAATACAGATTTAGATCAAGTTTTATTGGGGGGGTAAAAGGGGTTGGGACACACTTAGCTGTGCTCAGGGCTTAGTCCTGGCTCTGTCTAGGGAATCAGTCCTAGCAGTGTTTCAGGGACCAAATAATGATGCCTGGAATTAAACCAGGCTAAGCTGATGTAAAGCAAGTTCTTTAACCTCTGCACTAGCTCTCCAGCCAAATAGACAGACAGACTGACAGACAATAGATAGACATGTTGAGCCATAGTGCCTAGTTCTTGAAATTAAAGTTTTTTTTTTTTTTGCTTTTTGGGACACACCCGGCGATGCTCAAGGGTTACTCCTGGCTCTGCACTCAGGAATTACTCCTGGCGGTGCTCGAGGGACCATATGGGATGTCAGGGATCGAATCCGGGCTGGCACAGGCTGGCCACGTGCAAGGCAAATGCCCTAC
This sequence comes from Cryptotis parvus, assembly GCA_021461705.1. NCBI lineage: Eukaryota > Metazoa > Chordata > Mammalia > Eulipotyphla > Soricidae > Cryptotis > Cryptotis parvus. The sequence continues at coordinate 148,735 of JAJIBD010000489.1, forward strand.
CCACTGGACTATCGCTCCGGCCCCAAATTTAACATTTTTAACATAAAAATTATATTCTTAGTCAATAGTCATAGAGTATAGAATAGAAAATCTTTACTTCTGTCTCTGACTAGTAAATGTGGGGTATTTCATTAATAGCTGTTCAGGTTTTCCCTGGAGAAAAAGGCAAGACAACTCTGACAAGTAACTGCCCAGAGTAGTGATGGCAAGTCGTTTTGTCTGCTACATTTCTGAGTGATGGCATTGGCTACCTTAACAGAACCATAATAGGCAAATTGTAGGCCTCTGAATACAGCTTGACTGATTCTGATAATTTTATAATGTCTTTTCTGAACAAGACAGCAGAACTCTGCAACCTTCTGTTAGGAAATGTTTTTACAGAGGTCCTTTGGACCATATAGGTGGCCAAAAAAGAAGCATTGACTGGTGTGTATAAAGTGGCCAGTGGTATCCAGAGTAACAATAAAGAAGGAACAGTCTCCTTTCCTGAGGAGAGGATTTCTTCTGATTCTCACCTCTCCAACCCATGCCAGGGCTTCTGATAGAATGGTTCTGCTTCCATATTCTGAGAGAAAGTGGGTGGTGGGTTGAAGTATGGTTTGCAGATGTTAGCCTCAGGAATGCAGTAAATATCTTTGGTTCCTGATATATGATTCATAAAATATAGTAAGTGTGTTCCTGGCACAGTAATTTCCACATGTCTAGGTAATTAGGTCCATGATCAGAAAGGAGCTTGTAGGGGCCAGCATGGTTAGGAGCGAGTTGAGGGGAGAGACGGCAGGAAAGATTGTCTGTTGTGCTCCTCCAATATTGCGGGGCATATCATGCAGCAAACCTCACACTCTACTCCAGTGTCATACATTTAAGTATCATGGTAAAAAAATATGCAGTGAAAGCATTATTTACTTTATTGTAATTTGATTCTTATCTAGGAATTTACATTTTATTTCTGGCAAGTGAACTTCTTTCAGGCATTTGAGATCATTGAAGAGCAAACACTATGCTTCTCCAAACACTGTATAAATGTTATGTTGCTCTTCCCCTTTTGCAATTCACAGTTCAATCATCCCCTCTATGAGAGAGAGACAGACAGAAAGACAGACAGACAGACACACACACACTCACACACAGGGAGAGGGCAGGGGAGGAAGTGTAAGAAGGAGAGAGAGAGAGAGAGAGAGGAGAGAGAGAGAGAGAGAGAGAGAGAGAGAGAGAGAGAGAGGAGATGTGTACAGATTTATAAACTTGTTCATACAAGATCATTGGCCGTCTTAGAGTGAGAATGAGCTCTGAGAAACATGGCTTATTTCTGGCTGTTTCCTTTTCTCTGCCAGGAAGATTTTCTTACATATTTTCAGAAAAGAGAGCTTAATCTTACTTATTCCCAGTCTTACTGAGTGTCATGCCACTAATTAATTTAGAAAGTAAGTAAGTGTTTTTGTTGACTGATTTGGAAGACTCTGTTGCTGCTTTCCCACTTGAGTTTTTAAAACTATTTTTATTGATTTACGATACTGTTAACTGCAGTCTTCTTGGATACTTCTTCAAGCACCACACCCATCACCAAAGTACGCTCTTCCCTCTGCCAGTGTCCCAAGGACCCCTCTCACACCCGCTCCCCATGTAAGATTAGTTCTGCAGACAGACTCTTCAGCTATGATGGCTTTGGCCATTTGTCGTCACCTTATTATGTATTTTTTAATTTCATATTTGAGATCTCTCTCTCTCTCTTTATATTAGAAGTGGTGACACCAACACATATAGGTGAATGAAGTTAATTTGAAATTCCACAAAACTGTAAATAATAAAAATTGATAAAGTATTTTTTTAAAAAATTGTGTCTTTTTTACAGCTATATACATTTTAAAATTCATGTTATGAATAATTCTGTGCTAATACAATTTAAAATTTATATGAAATGGGTAAATCCTACAAATGTAAAATTTAGTAAGATTGAAGAAAGTTAAGGGAAATATAAAGGGAGAGTCTGAATAGGTCTATAAAAGGAAAAATGTGTTTTATCCTAAGAAAGGGAATATTGACTTCAATGTTAGGAATTAATTGATAGACACTAAAGTGTCTGCATTCATAAGTAAAAATTATAATAAAAATTTATGGATGTTGAAAAGCCCCACCTGATCAGATATATAACACTCAATATAAATGAAAATATTAATTCATTATTACAAATGTATGTGATCTGTTATTAGGGTAGGAGGAAACAAACCTTTTCTAAACTAGTAGAGGACAGCTCTAAGCGCCATTAGTGAATGTCACTCTCAGTGCCAAGTGCCGAGTAGGTGTTTTGCCTTTTCAAGCAGCTCCTCTAATGCTTCATGCAAGATTGGCTTCAGTGCTATGAAATCCCTTAGCCTTTGCCTGTCCCTTATCTTTTGTTTTATTTTGTTTTATTTTACTCTTTGTTTGTTTTTTGGACCACATACAGTGGTGATCAGGGCTTCTGACTGTGCACTCAGGGATCACTTCTGGAGGAATTTAGGAGACAATATGGGGTACTCATGATTAGACTTGAGTCCGTTGTATGCACCGTACTGCTGTACTATTGCTTCTGCTCCCATAATTACCTTTCAGACCTTTAGAATGCTCGCCTCCAGAGTAAGAATGCCTAGTAAATTCCATTTTCTACTGAAGAGACCTTCAGCAAGCAAACCTATCTCTCTAATTTCTAGTCCGCTTGTATGTAACATAAAATGTAAATTTAAATGTATAGTAACTAACCCTTAGTCTTACTTTCAGAGAAAGTCAATATGAAACACCTACCAGTAATGAAGTGAGTGCATTGCCTTTCATCAGTATTTTTTAATGTCACAAAACCATTTCAGCTTTTCATAAGATAAAATTATTTTATCTATAACTTGTCATTGGTGTTGAAAGAATGGTTTCTTATATGTATTTTAATTGTTACCCTCAGTGCACTTTTATTTTTTTGCTGGTAGGACTACATATTTTATAAAATTTAAATATTTAGTGGATTTTCTATCCAATATCTATAAGGATAGATATTGGTGATCTATTCTTAATTTAAAATGTGCTGTTACTAAACTTTTACAACAAAGTTCAGTTGCTCTTACCAAATAATAAAAGCTGAAGAAGGTAGGAATGCTATCATAAATTTTCCACTAAAAATTGAATATATATTATTTATAAAATAAATATATATGTGTGTGCATATATATGTATATATTTCTTAATGTAGTTAGGGCTAAAAGTTTTGTGATGAGTCTGTTCTTATAGTTAGTCTGTATCTTCATGATAACTCATTTCCCTAACTGCATTTTATTTTCGAGTAATTGTGATGTATAAACCAAGAATTTGTATGCAACTCTTCCCTTTTTGAGAAGCAGGACATTTTATACCCAACAAGATAAACATTTCAGCTCATTTTTCATAACATGGCCTTGTTCAATAATAAAAGTTTAATGAATTGGTGATCTACCCTTAATTTAAAAAATGTAGTACATTAGAAATAAAAACTATTGTAAAGAAAGATATCTTGAAAAAGGTCAATGTTTCACAGACTGTTAAAAGGAATAAACATTAATTGTTGAAAAGCGGGCAAAGTTATGGAATCTCAAATGACCTAGACATGTGTTCAATTAAAGATGCCTTTCTGAATCCCATTTAAGTTCTGAATCTTTCAGATAAACAAAAGAGGAAAAGGTAGCAGTGAGGGTTGGTGGTCACTAGGGAATTATCTGACAACGAGGGGGGCAGTTTTCCCAGGTATGAAGTTAGGAGACCACATGGGGTGCTCAGTAGACAAAGTGGCGGATGTAATGTTGAAACATGAAACATTGAATGCCTGAAACTTAGAATTAACAGTATTATAAATCACTGTGCCTGAATTTAATATTTTTTCAAAATGTTCCCCCTGACAGAGACTTAACTTTTTACAGGGAAACTTATTTAAAAAATAATTTTTTAAAAGTCTGAACTCTTTCTTAAGGGGACTCTAGCCTATACATTCTGTTCACCCACATCTGTTAGACGTTACATTTATCCATTTAACAAGCCATCAGTGTACACCACATTGTGCCTTGTGGGTTGGAAGTATATCGACTCCTATTAAAATGCCCCACCTCGAAAGACTCTGAGTCAAGTATTTTGGTGAAGGCACAGCTCATATAGATGCAGCAGAGTGGTTGAATTCTTCTATAATCCAGAGATCACAAACTGAGAGTGCTGCCAGTGTGTCTGTCCTTTGTTAGAGAGTATTGCTTTTAGTTGACTAGGTCTCTTATTGCACATTGGTATTCAACACACCAGTGGGATCTGTTTATGTTCTTTCTTAATTGAATCAGATGTGTGGATCTTAAACCTCATCATAAACACTTACCCTATATTTGCAAAAAAAAAAAAAAATAAGCCGAGTTGTTTTTATGAACCTATACAGATTTTACATTTTCAGCATAAGAAATAGTTTGCTCATGGGTAACAGTGTCCGGAGTATCACTGTCAGTTAAAGCTAGAGATTTGAAAGTTAAACCATTTACCAAAAACCACATAAAAAAATTTCACACTAGCTAAATATATGTGTATCTATTTTCAGACCATTAAAGTGGTATCAACTACAAATAAGTCCATGATATATGTGTGCATGTCTCATATCTTTTAGAAAGTAGTTTTAGGTGCTGTAGAAATACAGCAAAGGGCTGGACCAAATAACTTGCATACCTGAGTCAAAAAGTTTGATATCACCTTCACTTGGCCCCTCATCTCTGAGCACTGCCAGAAAAGCCCCCTCAAATTAATTTTAATCTCAAGAAGCGGCTTAAAAAAAAAAAGAAACGGCTTGAGTTGGGCCAGAGAAAATAATGTACTTAGTATGTTGTACACCTTGCATCTAGCTAACCAGGATTGAATATCCACAACCCCAAAACCCACCAGGAGTAATCCTTTAGCACACAGAATGCATTAAGCCCTGAGAACTGTCAGATGTGGCCCAGAAAATGTCCAAAAGGGGAGAAAGAAAAGAAAGGACTTGAGTTAGTGAATAAAGTTTTATATATCATGAAGTATGTTAAACGAGTAGGTGGACGTCCAGTAATTATCATGAGTTTTTAAAATGTGAGATTCAGCAGGGAGGGGGACTTTTAGGATAAATACTGCATGCTGAAGTGAGGCATGATTCTTTTGGTTTTGGGTCACACCCAGCAGTGCTCAGTTACTCTTGGTGGGCTCTGGGAACCATTGGGATGATGGAGGTTTGAACCTTGGTCAACTGTGTGCAAGGCAGCACCTTTCCTACTGTACCATCTCTCCCACCCAATTTAAACAAAAAAATTAGTTTTGACTTTCTTGTTTTGTTTAGTTTGGTTTTGAGGCCATATTGGTAGTGCTTAGGGCTTACTCCTGGCTCTGTACTCAGGGATCCCACCTGACAGCCTTAGGGAATCATATGAGATGCCAGGAACCTGGCTCAGAACAAACACTGGTCTGGTGCATGCAAAGCAAGTACCTTATCCTCTGTACTATCTCTCTCGGCTTCAGAAATTTAATTTTGACTTTGAGTCTTCTTAACTATATTGGGAGAATGAAAGAATTTAGTTATTAAAATTAAATAGAAAAATATTTAAATCAAAGGATTTTCTCTGGAGAGAATTATACTGAGTCTCATTCTTCCTGTCCAGTTCTTGCCTTTTATCTCAAATTAGAAGGAAAACAGTTTCTAGAAGATTGTTTTTATTGACTTAATAGGTTTCTCCCTGTAGTTCTTGAAGGGGTGAGTGGAGGTGGGGCTGAAAAAGGAATGTTGTGGAAGTGACAGGAAGATTGGTTGCAGAATTCCCAGATTTTAATAATGATTTACGAGTGTTTCCTATAGACTGGGTTGAACCAGCAGCATCAAAGAGGGGCATGAGATTGATTTACATTCCTTTCAGTAGGGAAGCCTGGAGAACACCGAACTCAGTCAACAAAAACTGTATGTTGATGTATATTTTAGGTTCAGGGCCTGCTCATGGGTTTGCAGTGCATGCAGTTGCAAAGCCCTATGCTTGATTACCTGGTTGCTGGTGCTAACTTGAAATTCTTCGTTTGTGTTAGTTTTTTTTTTCCTTATAGAGGGAGTAGTGCTAGAGATTAAAGCCAGGTCTTCATACATGCAAAGCATGCAGAATTACATTTGTGACCTTAATTATATATACGTAAAGAGAGATTACAATTTAATTTTGCATGAGTCCCCCTAACTATGCTCTCTGCCTTAATTTTATGACTTCCAGAAACTATGGATGAAGGGGTCTGAGCAGCGGGAAAACTGTCCCTCTGCAGTTGTGAGCATTTGATGAGGAAAGAGTAGGTTTTAAATATTTCTTGATTTAGTTGGTATGACTGCCTACCAAATCAGTCATGTAGAGAGCTCCTGATCCCTCACTTCAATCTTCAGTATCTACCTCTAATACACTTCACACCATCAAGGACAGAAAGGACTTAGGAAGAGGGAGAGATGATCTGGATGGGAGTAGTTTATCATAACTCCATTCCCTGTAGCACATATATCCTGCAGCACAACCAAGCTGGGGAAGAGAAACTGTCATGCCACAGTGGTTGGATATTTGAATAATCAGATGGAGACTGTTTTATGCCTCTCACCATTGACTCTGTATTAAGTAAAAAGTAATTAGAAAAGCTATGGAGCTATCCTAGGTTTTATTAGGGGTAAATGAATTAGGGGGTAAGTATACTAAATAATATGAGGAGAAAAGTGAAGGACAAAATGAAGTTGTAATTGGTTGCATCATAAAAGCAATGCATGTTCTGTGTATCAATTATATAATGGAATTTGAAAACTGTAGAAATGCCCAGTGCTTTTTTGACTCCTGTGCCTTGTCATCTATTAAGTTGAAAATGATCCTCTGACAACTAACTTAAAATAATGGTGAAGCTAGTTTAAAATTGTGGTTTTTAATCTAATCAAGTAAGGGTAAAAAGGTTCAGGTTTCACATTTGTCCCACAACTGTTTATTCAGTGATTGGCTAGCTGTGTAAAAGTAGTGGTGCAAAAGTAGAAAAGTTACGTTGGTCAAGGCAGTTGCTTCAAAGTGAGAAATGCATTTTTATTTAGAAAACATATTTAGTTTTCCTAAGGCTTGATTTATTGTAATTTATTTTCCTATTGGCAGTGAGCTAGAATAATTTACTAGTGGCTATTTCAAATGACCTGACTTGGAAAATGTTTTTCATTTATTTCCATTACCAGTTTTTCTTTTATGCAAAGCCTGTTACAGACTAATTATAGAAAATTGCATTTAGTGCCATGTGGGTGTGCAATTAACTTTGTCGCTGATGGAGTGACATTTAGAGGAAATGAGGTTATATTCTTTCCTGGGATTTTGTGAACTATATTTTAATGTCCTTCAATAATGAGGATATATGTGCTTTTCTGTAAAATTTTTCGGAGTTAATCACATTCTACAAAATGTGATTGTTGTGATTTTGTTTTCGGCACAACTTCATGAAATATTTTCTTTTAGAAATAGCCACATGTATTTTTCTGGATATACTAAATTTGTATTTTGTATGGCTTATCATGATAATTACATGAAATATAAGTTCTGTCGATTAGTTCTAAACTTTTTGCTAAAAATGATTTTAATATTTGACCCTTGGGATTTTACTTGAATTACATATGGGTGGCTGCTGAGTTAGTTCAAAAAGCTGGGGTGCATGCCTGTGTGCAGCGCCCAGAGTTTCATTCTCAACAGCACATAGTGCCTCCAAGCTTTGCCAGGATGGCCCAGATGGTCTCCAGCAGGTCTGTGAGCTAGCAGCATTGCACTGCCAGACTCCAGAATTAAACTGTTAAGCTCAGTTGACTGAGAATATTCAAGGACTCTTGGGCCTTCAGAGCACTGCCTACAGACCTCTCCCCCCTTTGTGTGAAACGCTGCACACAAAATCATATCCTTGGGGTGAGAGCATCATGGAGAAAACTATGTTTGCATTGTGTATAATGTGAAAGACAGTGCTCTTCAAGGCATATTTGAAAATGGTGCAAATGTCTTCTGGCAACTCAGGGGGTGGTGAGCATTTGGCCACGGGGTCACATTGTGGTTCACTGGCAGTGACTCCTCCATCCCTGCCCAAAACATGTGTAAGCCATTACTCCCGCACATCTGCGTAGTGCTTGGATAAGTAAATCACATGACTTTCTTTTAAATACCGTTCTGTATATTTTTTTTGTTCTCTCACTTCAACGTATCCCTCCAATTTTGTCCTAGGCACGCCGGAAAGAGGTGTTTATTCAAGAACGTTATGGAAGATTTAATTTAAATGACCCATTCTTGGCACTCCAGAGAGACTATGAAGCAGGAGCCAGTGACAAAGAGAAGAAGCCAGTTTGTACCAACCCGCTCTCTATCCTTGAAGCTGTCATGGCCCACTGCAGGAAAATGCAGGAGAGGATGGCTGCCCAGCTTGCTGCTGCTGAAAGCAGGCAGAAGAAGGTATTGGCGTGTCCAGACACTCACTTTCCCTGTAGCATAGCTAAGAAGGAAGACACCATCTCCAGGGTGGTGGTTTGTTCTTAAATCATACATTTTCAACAAGATTTTGATAAGGATTTCATTTTGAAAAGTCCACATGCACAAGAATTATGGTGGCCCTTCTCAGGTGTCACTTGAAATAAGACTAACATGGGAACAGGGACCTGACTTAGAAAGCTGCAACACTTGCTTTGTATGCAGAGGCCTTGAGCTCTATCACCAGCACCACATGGTTCTCCAAGCACTCCAGTACCCCCCCCATGTCCCCAGCACAGTCAGAAGAGCTGAGAAGTGCTGCATTGCTAGGCCTGAGGACCGAACCTTCCGATCCATATATACATGCCAACCATCATGAGGAGTGACCTCTGGATCCCCAAGTACTTCTTGGGAGGGCTCCATTTCCCCAACCTTCCATGCCAAATATAAGTTAAAGTAAAAGTAAAGCTGAAAAAATAGCATGTGGGGAGAAGGAGGGAAGCAATGTTACTAGAAGTAACATTGGACAGTGATGGAGGGTCTTTGCACTTTGGTGGTGGTGAAGGTACAGTAATGTTTATTAAAGCCATAAACACTATCGTAACCATGTTCACTAACTTATAATATTTTAAAATTTATTTTATCATACCACCATTACTTGAGCACTTGACATCCCCTTATTCATTGATTTGCTCAAGTGGGCACCAGTAATGTTTCTATTTGTCCCTATCACGTGCCAGTGTAGCCCAATGGCATCTGCTTGCTTCAGAAATACGAAGAGCCTCAAATCGTTCGTTCAGGGTCTTGACGAAGAAGTCTGACCATCTTGTAGGTGGGCAGCCGCGTGATCTTTTGACATTGTGTGGGATACAGTCGGTAACAGCTCGAGTCTAGCGGTCGTCTCCAAATGACATTAAATGTCCAGCCCATCTGATTTTCAATGCCTTGGCAAACGAGACAGCATCCCTAACTCTGGATCTTTGATAGAGGTCAGAACTCCAGATTCCTTCTCTCATTTGAGTGAGGTGTGATATTCCAAGCATAACTCTTTGAATTTCTCTTTTGGAGACCTGAATAGCATTCTCATCCTGCTTTCATAGGGCCCAGGTCTCTGAGGCATATGTTAATGCAAGGAGAACAATGGAGTCGAAGAGATGTGCCTGGAGCCAGATGTTCTTTGTCTTTTTAGCTATTTGTTCGATGTTCTTGAAAGTGTTACATGCTGCTCTCTTCACAGCTCAGGTTTTAGGTCGTTCATCACGTTGAGTCCTCAACCCAGATACACATAGCTGCTGCATTCAAAGATGTTTGTTCCGTTGAGAGTGAATAAGGCCTCTGAAACTAGTTCATTTTTCATGAACCTTGTTTTGTTGAGATTCAGCTGTAGACCTATCTTTCCACACGATTTCGACTTTGATTCATGATTAGGTTTCAGTCATACAATGTTCCAGCACCCATCCCTCCACCAGTGCACATTTCCCACCACCAGTGTACCTCTATGACAGGCTCTTTACCTCTCTCTCTTGCTCTCTCACTCTCTCTCCTTCTCTACCCCACCCATCTTTCCCCTTTCCTCCCTCCCTTCCTCTCTCCCTCCCTTTATTTACACTTTGTGGCTTGCAATACATACAACGAGGGGTTATCATATATATCCCTTTGCCCATATTCAATGCTCAGTTCTAAGCTGGTATGACCATTTCCAACAAGTAGCACATTGGTATCTTCTCTGTCTTACCTAACCTCTGACTCCCACACACTTGCAGTAGATTCCACCCACTGACAAGACCTCCTGATTCATATTTTGCCTGGCCTTGGATATTAGTATCATACTTTTTTTTTAATATCCCACTAATGAATGAATGCAGTCATTCTATATCTCTCCTTTTCCACCTGGCTAATTTTACTCATCATGCTACTCTCCATGTCCATGGATTTATAGGCAAATTTCATAACTTTGTTTTTCTAACAGCTGCATGGTATTCCATTCTGTAGATGTACCATAGTTTCTTTATCTAGTCATCTGTTCTCAAGCACTCATATTGATTCCAGATCCTTGATATTGTGAATAGTGCTGCTATGAACATTGAAGTGCAGATGGTATTTCTGCTGTGTGTTTTGGGACCCCCAGGGTATATTCCTAGGAGTGTTATTGCTGGGTCAAATGGGAGCTCAACTTCTAGTTTTTGAGCGAATGTCCATATTGTTTTCCAAAAAGGCTGGACCAGTCAACCTGGACCATTCCCACAAACAATGGATGAGAGTCCCTTTCTCCTTGCATCCATACCAACACTTGTTTTTCTTGCTCCTTTGGATATGTGCTAGTCTCTGTATTGTGAGATGACAGCTCATTGTGTTTTGATTTGCATCTCCCTGATGATTAGTGATGAGCATTTTATCATATGCCTTTTGGTCATTCACATTTCTTCTTTGAGGAAGTTTCTGTTCATTTTTTCTCCCCATTTTTTGAAGGGAATGGCTGTTTTCTTCTTATAAAGTTCTACCAGTGCTGCTGTGTCATGGATATTAACTCCTTATCAGATGGCTGTTGGGTGAATATTCTTTACCACTCTGTGGGCTATTTTTTGTATCTTGTTTACCATTTCTTTTGAGGTACAGAAGCTTTTTAGCTTCATGTAGTCCCATATGTTTGCCTTTGCTTCCAGTTGCCTTGTTAGTGGTGTGTCCTCTTTGTAGATGCCTTTAGCTTCACTATTGTGGAGGATTTTGTCTATGTTTTCTTCTATGTATTTTATGGATTTAGGTCTGATATTGAGAACTTTAATCCATTTTGATCTGACTTTTGTGCATGTCATTAGAGATTTGAGTTCATTTTTTTTACGTACCTGCACTGTTTTCCCAGAACCATTTGTTGAAGAGATTTTCCTTGCTCTACTTCTTATTTTTTAATCCTTTATCAAAGATTAAATGATTATATATTTGAGGATGTGTGTCAGGATACTCAACTCTATTCCATAGGTCCACCACTCTGTTTTTACTTCAATACCATGCTGTTTTAATTACTACTGCTTTGTAGTACAGTTTGAGGTTGGGAATGATGATGCCTCCCATCTTCTTTTTCCCAAGGATTGCTTTGGCTATTCATATTATTTTTCCATGTGCATTTCAAGCATGTTTGGTCAACTCCTTTAAAAATAATGTCATGGATATTCTTATAGGAATTCCCATTATACATTGAATCTGTATAATGCTTTAGGGAATATTGCCATTTTGACAATGTTGAGTCTCCCAATCCATGAGCAGGGGATGTGTTTCCATTTCCTTGTGTTCTCTCTTCTTTCTTTTTTTTTTTTTTTTTTTTGCTTTTTGGGTCACACCCGGCGATGCTCAGGGTTTCTCTTGGCTCTTCACTCAGGAATCACTCCTGGCAGTGCTCTGGGGACCATATGGGATGCCGGGATTGAACCCGGGCTGGCATGGGCCAGCCGTGTGCAAGGCAAATGCCCTAGCCACTGGCCCTTATTTCTTAAATAAGAGCTTTGTAGTTTTCTTTGACCAGGTCCTTTAAGTCTTTAGTTAAGCTATTTCTGAGGTATTTGATTTTCTGAGGCACGATTGTAAACATGATATCTTTTAAATATCACTTTCTTCTCTTTTGTTATTTCCATATAAGAAAGCAATGGACTTTTGAATATTGATTTTTTAATCTGCCATTCTACTATACATATCTATTGTTTCTAGGAGCTTTTTGGTAGAGAATTTAGGGTTCTTTAGGTATAATTTTATGTCATCTGCAAACAATGATAGTTTGGCTTCTTTTCTTCCTATCTGGATGCCCTTAATGCTTCTTTCTTCCCTAATTGCTATGGCCAGAAATTCCAGTACTATGTTGAATAGAAGTGGTGATAGTGGGAAACCTTTTCTTGTCCCTGATCTTAAGGGATTTAAGTTTTTCCCATTGAGAATAATGCCTGCTGTGTGGTTGCAACTTTGACTATATTGAGGGAAAAGTCCATTCATTCCCATTTTGCGGAGAGTTTTTATCATGAACAGTTGCTGGATTTTGTCAAATGCTTTCTCTGCACCTAAGGATATGATTGTGAGGTTTCTATTTTTTTTTTTGATATAATGTATTGTATTGATTGACTTGCAAATGTTGAACCATCCTTGCATCCCAGGGATGAATCCTACTTGGTCATGGTATATGAACCTTTTGAAGAGTCTTTGGATTATGTTTGCTAATATTTTGTTGAAGATCTTTTCATCTATGTTCATCAGGGGTATTGGTATATAATTTTCTTTCTTTGTGATGGCTCTATCTTTTTTGGGTATTAGGTATATATATGCCTCATACAAATGTTTGGGAGTGTTTCTGTTTCTTGGTTTCCTGGAAGAGGTTAAAAAAGGACTGGGAATAGTCCTCTTTAAAGGCTTGGAAAAATTCACTACTGAATCCATCTGGACATGGGATTTTATGTTTGGGAAGACTTTTGATTACCGTTTTGTTTTCCTTGGAAGTAATAGGTTTGTGAGGTATTCCTAGTTTTCTTGGTTCAGCCTTGGGAGATTATAGGAATGTAGGAATCAGTCCATTTACTCTAGGTTCTCCTGTTTTGTGCCATACAGCCTCTCAAATCTGATGATCTTTTGAATTTCTGTGATTTCTGTTGTGATTTCCCCATTCTCATTTCTGATTTGATTTATTATGTCTCCCTCTCTCCCTTTCTTTGTGAGTCCTGCAAGTGGTTTGTATCGATCTTATTTTTTTCAGATGACCAACTCTTGTTTTCATTGATCTTTTGGAATTTTTTTTTTTTTGGATTTCAGTTCATTGATTTCTATTTAACTTTTATTATTTCCTTTTTGCCAGGTGGGGCTCCTTTTTTTTTTTTTTTTTACTTTTTGGGTCACACCCGGTGATGCTCAGAGGTTACTCCTGGCTCTACACTCAGGAATTACTCTCGGCAGTGCCTGGGGACCATATGGGATGCGGGATCGAACCCGTGCTAGCATGGGCCGACACGTGCAAGGCAAAGGCCCTACCCTCTGGGCTATCGCTCCGGCCCCTTGTTGGTTATTTTTAAGATCTTTAGCTGTGAAGTCAAAATATTTATGTAGGCCATTTCTTCTTTTCTGACAAATGCTTGCAGAGCTATAAACTTTCCTCTTAGCACAGCTTTAGCTATGTGCCACAAGTTCTGGTAGTTCATGTCTTCATTTTAATTTGTTTCCAGGAATCTTTTGATTTCCTTTTTGATTTCCTCTATGACCCACTGGTTGTTCAGCAGTGAGCTGTTTAGTTTCGAGGTGTTAGGTATAGTTCTCCATTTCTGTAGGTGGCTCATTTCTATTTTCAGTGCATCATGGTCAAAAAGAATAGTTGGCACACTTTCTGTTTCTTGGTTTTATTAAGGTATGTTTTGTGTACAAGCATGTGTCTGTCTTGGAAAATGTTCCATGCACACTAGAGTAAAAAGTGTATTCAGCTTTTTTTGGTGATGAAGAGCCCTGTATATATCTTTTATCCCTCTCTCTTCCATTTCTTCCATCAGAGCCAGTATTTCCTTGCTGATTTTCAATCTGATTGAGCTATCAAGAGGTAATAGAGCAGTGTTGAAATCTCCAGCTACAATTGTATTGCTTTTGATATTTTCCTTGAAGTCTGTTAGTAGTTGTTTCAAGTATTTTGCTGACCCCTTGTTGGGGTCTTGCGTATGTTTAAGAGTGTAATTTCTTCCTGACATACTTATACCTTAGTTCTTGATCACTTGATCACATCAGCACCCAGGCCATCAGCATCCTGGATGGGTGGAGGGGGCTCTTACTGATCTCTGTTGGGGGGAAATCTGAGACAAACTACTATACATTCATTCCCTATCCTTTCACAAGCAAGGCAAACAACCTATGCACTGTTATCGCTCTGGCCCCAAATTCACTTGATCACTTGACATCCCATTATTCATCGATTTACTCGAGTGGGCACCAGTAACATTTCCATTTGACCCTATCACGTGCCAGTTTTAGCCCAATGGCATCTGGTTGCTTCAGGAATACAAAGAGCTGCAAACCATTTGTTCAGGGTCTTGACGAAGAAGTCTGACCATTTTGTAGGTGGGCGGCCACGTGATCTTTTGGCATCTCTTGGGATCCAGTTGGTAATGGCTCTAGTCCAGCGGTTGTCTCCAAATCACATTACATGTCCAGCCCATCTGATTTTCGATGCCTTGGCAAACGAGACAGCGTCCCTGACTCTGGAACAGCGACGGAGGGAACTCCGGATTCCTTCTCTTAACTTGAGTGAGGCATGATATTCCAAGCATAGCTCTTTCGATTCCTCTTTGGGAGACCTGATTAGGATTTCGTAGGACCCAGGTCTCTGAGGCGTATGTTAATGCAGGGAGAATGGTGGAGTCAAAGAGATGTTCCCGGAGTTCTTTTTCTTTTTCGCTATTTCTTCCTTGTTTTTGAAGGCATCCCATGCTGCTCTCTTCATTCTGCACAATTATTTTTACTGTTCTTTCTAGCATTTTGCAGCCTGAATTATATGTTGTCAGATACTAATATGGCCACATCATCCTTTTTTGGAGAAGTTGTTTGTGTGAAGAATTGTCTCCCAGCCTCTGATTTTGAATCTGTGTTTGCTCTGACTATTCAGATGCATTTCTTTTTAGGCAGCAGAATGTCACATTCAGTTTTTTAATCCATTTTTCCACTCTGTGCATCTTAACTGGTACATTTAGACCATTGACATTGAGAGAGATCATTGTCATGGGGCTTTGAGCCATCTTTCTGTATAAGATTTTTGTGCTTTGGGGGTTTGACTTATCTTACAGTAGCTCCTTCAGTCCTTCTTTTAAAGTTGGTTTTGAGTCTGTGAAGTTCCTGAGCTGTTGTTTATCCGTAAAGTGTGTACCTTCCCTTCTAATCTGAATATAATTCTAGCTGGGTAAAGAATTTTTTGGTGAGGCCTTCATTTCATTGAATTTTTTTCACACTACCCCACCATTGTCTTTGGGCTCAAGTGCTTCATCTGAGAAGTCTGCTGTAAATTTAAGGGATGCTCCTTTATATATAATATTTTTTTAAAAAGAAAACTAAAATCAACCTAAAGGGAGTAGGATGAAGAGTCCTAGCCCCATTTATCCACAATATACATAAAATGCTATAACCACTTCAAGGTAGTTTTGTCCTTAAATATTGTGTTTTCAGGTTGGGTTGGGTTACATACTTAGTAATAGAAAATACAAAAGAGATTCTGATGGCCCTTCTCAGAAGTGACTTAAAAATAACACCAAGGAAATAGGTAAAAAAAAATGTTTCCTGTAAGGGTTTCTGTGATACTTTCCTTTAAATATGAACTTTCTGGTCTTTTTCCTGATGCCCAAGACATGCCTTATGGCTTGGAGAGTCAGTCAGTAATGCAACCTGGATTTTTACCTCATGGTGACAGCCTCCCTCAGCTTACTTTATCCCAGCTCTTCTCTCCGATATTTCTTTCCAATGAGAAATCATTCTTTTACTCTTTGAATAATATCTTTAGAAAGCAAAATAGACTGTGGGAGACTAGAATGGGGGCTGCCTTGGTAGCTAGAATATCAATATGTCCTTTGGTCCTGGTGATTGTCAGACCTCGCCTTCTGTCACAGGGACGGAGAAGGGGGTGGGAGGGGCTGGGTCTGCTACAGACCTACAGGCTCCCTGCTCACATATGTTTCGTTTTCACTAAAGCTCCTCCGTCTTCCCCCTCTTCTCCACCAACACACGCATTCACTGCACGTGAATGCATGCTTCAAAGAGTACTGTGTGATAACAAATCCCTGCAGTCAGCCATTTGGAAATAGAAGTCGTTGCAATATGCTGCCAATCTGCTGGTTCTCTTCGGAAGGAAAGAGAGTGTGGACTTCAGAGAAGATAATGTTGTCTCGTGTGATTAAAATGAAAAGTAAAAGCGCTTCCAACAGTTTTAAGGGATACAAAAAAAGTGTGTCACCTATTTGTCCTTTTAGAGAACTTTCTACAGTGTGTATTTAGCACATAGTGGATGATTGACCCAAAGGTACTAAACTATCAATATTTATAATATTGTTGCTTAATGTTCATGCTTTCCCTGTTATTTTATCTTTCAAATAGTATATTTGTGCCAGTGTTCTAGTATGACTGTTGAACCAAGCACTTCTTTTCCCAGTATGTCACTTTGTAGAAAACTAAGGCCCCCTGCAAAGTAACAGAAGAGCGGAAGGCTTTCTATGGGGAGGCAGAATAAAACCATTTGCACTGGCTGTTACACCCTTCTGCATGCCATAGCGCTACAACCACTACCTTGTCTGGAGATGTACAAACCTCTTCACAACCACACCTCAAGTGCCGTTCTATTTCAACTGATGTCACTGAGGCTGTTTTGTATATGTTGGATAAAATACATTTCAGTTATGTTCTTCATATGTCAGATGAGCTATTGCATCATATTGTCTTTTTGCTGGGTTTTGTGCTGAATTACCAAAAAGGCAAGAAATATTTTGCTTTCATTGTCATTTCATTATATATATGCATATGTAATATATATATAATATATTATATATAGCACACAAATATATGTATAGCACATGCCTTCTTAAATTTTACCGCAGTTTTACATTTTATCTATTATTTTTCTATAGGGAAAAAAAGGGAGAAATTCATTTCTAGTTGAATCATGGAATTTTAAAAAAAATTTAGCTTTTTCCCCCATTTAAATCAATTTGCATCCTGTTTATTTCTAAATGACTGGGTCAGTTCCAACCTGACTGGGAGTGAAAGGAAATTGTTTCTGCCCTCTGGGTCCTGAGAGACTAATATGAAATGAGGTAGAGATCTGTCTCCCAGATGTAATGGAGATACAGGGAGGCCTTTTTTTGGTTCAAATCTATTGTTGTCTCAGCAAAGGTTGCCCCAGCGGTGTGCTACTCTTTGTGTGGAAAGGATGTTCTATCAAAGTCATTTGGCTTGCTATATAAGTTCGGTTTATCCTTGTTTTCAAACGCCGGAAACAGTCTTCTTTTTAGTATCAAAGTTACCTATCACCTATAGCCCCAAAAGTATGTATTTAAATATTACAGATTGTACATTTCAATCACTTTGCTTGCATAGACCATTAAAATAATATAGATTTCTAAAATCTAAAAGTAGTATGATTTTTAAATTTAATTAAATTGATATATTTTGATTTGGGGGGGACACCTGATAGTGCTCAGGGCTGACTTTTGGCTCTGAGCTCAGGGATCACTCCCTAAGAACAACTTAGGGATCATATGGGTGCCAGTGATCAGGCCTGAGTTGGCCGTGTGCAAAGGCAAAGGCCCTGCCTGTTCTTCTATCTCTGACCCCTGCCGTATGATTTTTGCAAAATATCCTTTAAAAAAAATTAACCCAGTACTTTCAGGTAGTGCCAGAGCAAAGTCAGGGAAAGCAAATGCCCCTTTTTCCACTATTCAAGTCTTCATTATCTGTCACCCAGCCATAGCCCTTTGATAAATGAGACATTTGGCCTGAGTGTGGCTCTCGTTGCCCCCTCCAGTGGAAGAAGAGGCTTTGGGTTTATTCATGCATTGGTTCCTGCTGGGACTGCTAATAGGAGGGTTAACTATTCGGTAATTTGTATGCCAAAAAAATTTGAGCAGGAGTCAATTTGGCAAATGGACTGCTCCTATAGAGCCTCTTTGAATAGGCTAATAAGCATCCTGGCAACCTTATCCCTGGTTAATATGCTTCCCTGTCTTGCAACTGTAACCGAGGGCAGAGTGAATGTAGGCTTTTAGTATGTATCTTGCACATTATCTGTAATAGAGTTTCAACTGTAATTTGTTTTCAGATATTTTCTTCATCCTTTGAAACTGTCCTTTCTAGTCCTGAAAGAGGCACGACTTTTTATTTTATTTTTTTTTCCTTTTGGGTCACACCGGCGACACTCAGGGGTTACTCCTGGCTCTGCACTCAGGAATTACTCCTGGCGGTGCGTATGGGCATGCCGGGGGATTGAACCCGGGCGGCACAAGCCAGCCGTGTGCAAGGCAAACGCCCTACCGCTGGGCTACGCCCGGCCCCAAGGCATGACTTTTTTAAAGAAGCGAAAATAGGGACTTGCAAACTCAGCAGGGAAGAAATTTTATTTTGTTCACTAGTGAGAAAACTAAAAGTAGCTTTATATATTAGATAAGTTGTTCCTCACTCCATTGCTTATCTGAAAATGATGCCTCTAGTTGGCATGAAAACAGGCTGTTTGAGGGGGTGAGAACACTATTGCCATGCATTTGCATGGGACCGTTTTTGGTCTTCCCAGACACAAAAATAACACAAGAAATCATAGGAATGCCGTATTTTTTGAGAGCAGGGAAGACATGTTGATTTTTCTAGGGAGCCACTCAGGACGAATGAGGTCAAATAAGAGATAGTAAAGAGATAATAGCTATCAAACATGATTCAAACTTTCAGCAAGTAAAGGCAACTTTTGTTGAGTGTGATAGAAAAAGCATGTGTTAGATGGATTGCACGATGTTGCCAGTGAGCAAGACAGACCAGTTCTTGCTTGCCAGCCAGCATCACAGACAAGTGTTTGTCACAGATCTCTTTTGTAGTGGGAAATGCTACATGTTCACCTCAGGTGGACACTGCAGCTGCTGACCCAGGCAGACTCACAGCACTCTGCCTTGAGTGGTGCTGCCCTGGCCGCTGCATCTTTACATCACTCATTTCCTAACAGGTGTATCTGAGTCGACAACCGTTGGCCCCTACACCAGACCTTTACTCAATGGAGTGTTTGCAAAGTGACTGTTAGACATATTTCGCTTCTATGAAAGCATCATAGTGTGGAGAATTCTATTGAAAGTCATTTCAAGTTTTAGACAACAGACAAACAGGTCCCCCAAATAGTCATAAAGTAATTTTTATGTCTGCATTTTCCCTGTTACAATTATATTGTCTTTTGCCATAGATATTCACTGTCCTCTACTTCATTTTTAATGCTTATAACATCTGAAATATCATTATAAGTCACTTTCTAGAATTCCATTCTAAGGTTATATCTAAAATAATTGTTTTTAGGGAAAGTATTTAGGACATTTTTTACATGCATGGTTTTAGCTCAAGTCTTTTTTGAATAATTTGCTGTTACATTTCAGAGCACAACATCTCCTAAGAGCATTGCAAGTGGGTGGTATGGGGCTTCTGAGACTGTGGGCTGTGACCCTGCAGAGAGAATAAGAAGAGGGCAGCAGCTGATGGTTTTTCTCACCTCTATCTCTGGAAACTCTAACCCTAGAGGAAGAGGCAGACAATAACCACAGAGATTTAAGTACTGATTGCCCTATGCAGATGGGCAATTTTTTAAAAAAATGTTTTATTATACCACCATGAGATATACAATTACAAAGATGTTTATGTTTGGGTTTTTGGTCATGCAGTGTTCCAGCACCCATCCCTCCACCAGTGCCCATTTCCCACCACCAATGTCCCCAATTCCTCCCCCCTCCCTAGCCTGTCTCTATAGCAGGTTCTTTATCTCTTTTCTCTCTTTCCTCTCTCTCTCTCTCTCTCTCTCTCTCTCTCTTCCTTCTCTTACACATTGTGGATTGCACTATACATTTAGAGGTTATCCAATGTATCTTTTTGCCTGTATTCAATGCTCAGTTCTAGGCTGGTATTATCATTTTCGATGATTATTAGCACACTGTTCCCGTCTCTGTCTTACCTAGCCTCTGACTCACACACATGCTTGTGGTATATTCCACCTTTGACAAGACCTCCTCATTCATGTTTTGCTGACCTTGGATATTGGTATAATATATATATATATATATATATATGTATGTATGTATGTATGTATACATATATTTATGTCATGCAAATAAATGCAGTCATTCTATATCTCTCTTTTTCCTTCTGGCTAATTTCATTCAACATGAGCCTTTCCATGTGCGGATAGGCAATTTAAAAAAAAATTTTTATCAAAGTTCTATGATTTATAAAGTCACTCATAGCTGAGTTTTGGACATATGAGATCTCAGCACTGATCCCACCATAGATATCAACTTCCCTCCACTAGTGTTCCCAGGTTCTCTCCTCCATATCCCCATCCCCCAGCCTGCGTTTTGACAAGCAGGGACTGAGCAGTCTTTGTTTTTAATTAAATCACTGTGAGATAGACCATTACAAAGCTGTTCATGATTGGGTTTCAGTCATAGTGTTCCAACGCCATCAGTTGGTAGTCTTGTAATTCACTGTCTTGTTATGCTTATTTACCAAGATTGGGCAGGTGGGTGTGGTAGGGGTGGTCAGGCAGGAAAAATACCAAGGTTCCAGTGAGTTTAAAAATAAAAGGTGTGTGTGTGTATGTATGTATGTATGTATGTATGTATGTAGGATCAATAGGGAATATTTAAAATTAATCAGTAGTTTTGGTTGTGACAAATATGTACACTGCCGTCTCATTTTACAAATGGCCATAATTGCTTTCCTCCACTTTGAATTAGAACTAATTGCCTTTACATTGCTGCTCTTCTCCCACATACATAGTTTTCCCTTTCATTCTATAAAAATATGTGTTTGGTGCCTCTTCATTCATGGCTCCAAGTGTGGGTGCTATTCTTAGAGCAACCACCCACTTTCTCACTACCAGTGAAGCTGTGCTAGTTCTTCTGAGCTCTTACATGAGCCATTGCATAAGGGTTGGTGATAGCACTTCATACAAAATTCTTCTTCGATACCTATTTAAATATGGCCATGGAGATTTAAGTTGGACAAAGTAAAAGTTGGAGCTCAGCATCTGTTTATGTAGGAGACTGAATTATTTTGTAATTTTAGTGGTATATGGTTGAGTAGGCAATCGGGAGTATCTATCCCAACACCATCTCCAGTTCTGTAACCTCTGAAATGCTGCCTTAGGTTGACCCAGATTTAGCCAAGGAGAGCCCTTGCGCCAGGTCTTCACTTGTTCTGAGAGTTTTCCTTCACACTCTGAGTTCTTACCTTCATCACTTGATCACTTGACAGTCCCTTGTTCATCGATTTGCTCGGCGGGTGCCAGTAACATTTCCATTTGACCCTATCCCGTGCCAGTGTAGCCCAATGGCATCTGGTTGCTTCAGGGATATGAAGAGCCTCAAACTGTTCGTTCAGAGTCTTGACGAAGAAGTCTGACCATCTTGTAAGTGGGTGGTCACATGATCTTTTGATCTCTTACCTTCATAGAACAAAATATTCAAGGATTAGGATTCGTTATTATTTACTACCTGGATAATGTATTCTTTTTGAATGGAAAATGGTGTTTAGAAGCTAATCTAGGAAATTCTGTGTATCATATTTGTATTTATGTATACTATCATATATACTTAAGTGTGTGTATGTGTTTCTGTGTATTCTGATCAAATCTTGGGCTCCTACAAACTTTGATACCTCCTCATTATAATCCGTTACCAGAAAATATATTCTTGGGTCTTCTCATCCTAAAATTAACTTATGTAGAGCCAGAGTGATAGTGCAGTGAGTAGGGCATTTGCCTTGTATGCAGCCAACCTGGGTCCGATCCCCGGTATCCCATATGGTCCCCAAGCATCTCCACTAGGAGTTCCTGAGTGCAGAGCCAGGAGTAACCCCTGAGCATCCTGGGGTGTGACCCCTCCAAAAAAAGAACCTCATGTAATAATGAGACAGAAAACCAACAAGCATTAAGTTGGGCCTTCCCTGCGTGTTCACTTGTTGCTTAAATGACAGGAAGGTGTTTATTGGAAACGTATTCCAGGAAACTTTCTGTGATGCTGAAAACATTATCTAATAAGAAATAAAGGCTATATAAACACACCCATTTTAAAAATCTTATCAGTTACATTTACATACATTTACTCATTTACTCAGACCGCCAGTACACAAAGTGGAGTCTCAGAAATTGTTAATCCACACTGCTGAAAAGAGCACACACACAAACCTAGAATTTAATCTCATTTATGATACTTTTTAAAAATTATATTTTACACATTGCAAATGTAATTAATAGATTTTTAAAAATGGGTGTGTTCATATTGTCTGTATTTCTTATTAGATAATGTTTCCAGCATCACAGAAAGTTTCCTGGAATATGTTTCCAATAAACACCTTACTGTCATTTAAGCAACAACTGAACACATAGGGAAGGCCCAACTTAATGCTTGTTTGTTTTCTAATGTGTTTTACGGGGGATTGCACAAATATTTATTATATTTTACCTTGCAATTATAACAGTTTTAGTGCTGAATGCATTGTGTGCTTTGCCCCATTTAATTCCATATAGTGATCAATGTCATTTTTCTGTTGTGCTGTTAGCAGAACCAGAGAGAAATAATTTAGGAAGAGAAAACTTTCCAAGCCAAGGAATTAGAACTTAGTTCCATACCTCTTATTCAAGCACAGAAAATTGGTCCTAAATGGAAAATTTCAAAGAAGTTTAGTACAAAAATTATTTTAAAGTATGGGAGTATAGTTTGGGAATATAGAAATTGAAAGGATAGAGGAGAGTGGACTATTTAATATTCATAAACAACAGTGTGATCACTGATGAAGAAATCTTAGAAGTGCTAGGAGAAAAGTTAATTGCTAAAACACATCTGACCTTTAACAGATGGAAAACTTTCTCCTTTCAAGTGCCAGGAAGGACATATGGATTGGCATGGTTATAAAACGGCATGATGGGAGGGAGAAAGGGTGTACAGGAAATGAATCATTCTGAATTTTCTTGACAAAAGAATCTATTAATATGAACTGTGATTTAGTTGACTGGCCATTAGGTAAACTGGAGAGAGACAGAGGTTTAACTGTGTCCTGAAATAAATGGGCGAGGAACCTAAACAAAGTTAGATTGAGTGATAGACAGATGGTTGGGCCTCAGAGTTAGCTGAGTTTGGAATCCTGTGTTCAGAGGTGTATCAGTTTTGTGGTTTTGGTTTCCTCTCTGCTCTGTTCTCTGTGGTCAGATTAAATAGACAGGACTGGGCCGTGGCTCAAAGGGCTGAGGCACATGCTTTGCGTGCAGGGAGCCAGGTTCTTGCCAGTTTCTGCTATCACAGGACATCCCTCCCCACCCTGCAACTGTCCCTTTCAGCTTTATCTAACAGAGGCAGAAGTTAGTCTGAGATAGGCTTTATCAGACAGGAATGATAGGACAAAGATACAAAAGAATTTATTTCTCCTTTATGGCAGTGTCATTTTTTGTATAAATAGCTGACATCAGTGGAGGTGATCTCCTGTTGGGAATCTTTCTTCAAGTTGAATCTGAAGTGCAAGATAAGTCATTATTAGAAGTTAAAGTGTTATGGCCCATGGTGAAGAACTCTGTAGGTGAGATGTGTGACATGCTCAGAAAAGCTTGGCTAGTGGCAGCTGAATGATGGCACTGTTCAATGCTGACTAGGACTGACATCAGGGGAAATGACTGTCTCAGTAGCCGGTGAGTTGCTTTGGGGAATCAAGTTCCCCATTCAAGTTCTACAGCACATTTCTCTCCCCCTTGAGAGGTAAATTATGGAACTCATAAAAATAAACAGAAAACAGATCTAATTTGTACTTTTCCTTGTATCCAAAAATTTGGAGAATGAAGTATTATTAAAAAACAGTAAAGCTTAAAGTTATCCTAAATCCTAACTATGTGTCCCTGTAGCTGCAGCCATTGCTGAGTGCATTTAGATGAGTTAAATATTAATAAATTAAAAACATTATGATGCATCCAGTATCTGACAACATAATTATTTCCCAAATCTTATCAAATCTACTTAATGAAGTCATCCCAGTTTGTCACAGAGTGTATATTTGAATAAATGTCTATCATTATTGGGGAGTTATCTATAGTCCTACTTGAATAGATGTCTATTATTATTGGGGGTGTTATCTGTATTCCCATTTAAATAAATGCCATTATTGGGGAGTTATCTATATTCCCATATGAATAGATACTCATTGGGGAAGTTATCTATATTCCCATTTGAATAGATGTCTATCATTATTGGGGGTGTTATCTGTATTCCCATTTGAATGGATATCTGTCATTATTGGGGGAGTTATCTATATTCCCATTTGAATAAACCTCTGTCATTATTTGGGCAGTTATCTATATTCCCACTTGAATAGATGTCTATCATTATTGGGGGTGTTATCTATATTCCCATCCCACTGTTGGTTGGACTCATTTCATGCTGTTCAACAACTTCTTCAAAGTAGGAAGTACTCAAGTGGAAAGAATGATATTTCTGACTTCTTGTAGGGTAATAATCACCACTTTACTTTTGGCCCCATGAAGGGAGATAGTGTCCTGTCCACAGCAAGGTGAGCAATAGGAGCACATCCTCAGGCAAGTGTCCTCTTCCAGTGACACTGACAGTGAGAAACTGGTTTTAGGAGGTACTCCTGACAGTGTGTGCTTGCTGGGGACCACAACTTTTGTAGTACTCTCATGCATTCCTGACTATGAGAGGAACCAAGCAGAACAAAGCTGCTGGGTGCCAACAGCACAGCTGCCAGGAATGAGCTTTTTGGGGCACATAAGATGCCAGGGATTGAGCCTAGGGCCATGAACTTGGGCTGGCTTTCTAAGTGGCTGAACTATTTTTCAGGGCTCTGAAAATTAATGCCTCTTTGGAGAGCATGAGTCCTATGGGTTTAAGACTTGTAGGCAGGCAGTTTTGAAGAAGATTCATTTCTGACTAGGCAGGCTAACTGGGGTCTGGCAGCGGCTGGGTGAGGGAGGTGACTGGGTTCGGGGCTATGACCTGCCCATCCAGCAGTTTCACCCCTTACATTGTACCTGCTGCTTAGTGTGGGAGCCCTGAATGGGATGTGTTGGTGACATTCTAGACTGAGAGAGCTGCAAAAAGACCCCAAGGCAAGTCCCTATCCCAAAATTTCAAAGAAATGCCCAGGATTTGATGTAGTAGGATCTCAATGAGCGAGTGGGCGTGGTCTATGAGGTAAGGTGAGACTCTGGAGTCACTGACACTGATTATAGTTCACATCAGAGACATTACTTTGGCTCTCTACCATTTTCAAGGAGCTCCCATATGTTTTCTAGGATTTTCACAGCAACCCATTCTGCGATGCTCCGAGAAGTTAAAAAGGAAAGCGCTACTAAGCTGGAGAGGTACAGGGAGGGCACTTGCCTTGCATGCAGCCCAACTAGGTTTTATCTCTGTTACCACATATGTTCTCTAGGAATGATCCTTAAGCACCACCAAATATGGTCCCAAAACTGAAAAGGAAAAACTAAGTAATGTGTTAGCTCATAGAAGGGCTTAGAATTTACCTATAGTCCTGTTGTCACACTTTTTTATTATATTGTTCCTCACATTACCGAGCTCTAGATATATAGTTAATAAAGACACCAATTTACAAAGTTGTCCATATAGAATTGTTTCAGACATACAATTTTGCAATATAAAAGACCAGTCTCAGCTGGGGAAGAAAGCTTGAAGGGCCAAAATGCATTTGCTCTGGAACCCGAGGCCTGAATTTAGTCCCCCCAGCCTATATGTGCTGAATGTAGCCAGAGTGGTCCCTAGCAACCTGTTTTGACCAAAACAGATTCTCCCGAACGCTGTGCTGTGATTCAAGCATCTGGTTTCTGTTCTTTTCTATAGTTTGCATTAATACATCTTTGAAACTCTCTATTGCTGTACCTTAGCCGGGGTTGTAAACCATGTGCACGACTTTTCACACACCAGAGAGCCTTGAATGCCATTCCTATCACAGCACATTTCGGAATAACGCACCACCAATGTCTCTGTTAGCAAGAGTCAACATCTCACTAGAAAAAAGTACAGCTCTGGCTGAAGGAGTATGCCACCCAGTAACCGGCCTGTCCTATGCTTTTACAGCTGGAGACGGAAAAGCTACAGTTACAGGCGCTGGAGCAGGAGCACAAGAAGCTGGCAGCCCGCCTGGAGGAGGCGCAGCAAGAACAAGCACGTGGTGCTCATGCTGGTGAAGGAGTGTAAGCAGCTGTCGGGCAGGAGTCCTCGAGGAGGCGCAGAAGCTCGATGAGGTCATGGGCGAGTTGGAAGAGGAGAAGAAGAAGACCAGTGCGCTGGAGGAGCAGCTCTCGGCCGAAACGGAGAGGTGAGGAGATGGAGGCGCAGCTGGAGAAACAGCTGTCCGAGTTCGACACGGAGCGAGAGCAGCTGCGGGCCAAGCTGCACCGAGAGGAAGCACACACCGCCGACCTCAAGGAAGAGATCGATAAGATGAAGAAGATGATCGAACAGCTGAAAAAGGGCCAGGACAGCAAGCCCAGCCTTCCCCTCTCCCGGAAGACAAAAAGATAGGCGAGCAGTCTCTGTATCAGTGGGTACGGAAGGTCCGGTGACCCGCTCCATGGCTTGCCAGACAGATCCCGTGACAGAAGGCGCCGACCCTGCAAAGAAGTTGCCTGTGACTGTGCCTGTCAAGCCTCCCACAGGAAGCCCCCCTTGTTTCTGCAAATGCTAAAGGGGGTTGAGCCCCGCGCTGGTCAGGCCAGGCATTGACAGGCAGGCATCCCACGGGACCCAACAGCCCCACCTCGGGTGCAAACAAACTGGAGGAAAATGGCCCCAGCCCGGCCCCTCTGGCCCGAGTACAGACCCAGCCGGGAGTACAGCCCCACCTGCTACCGTACAGACCCCTGGCCCGACTCCCCAGGGCTACCAGCCCGCTGCGCCAGCACAGTTTACATTCACCGTGTGCCAATGCATCACTGCATCCGGGTCTAAACCCTCGAGTCCAGGCCGCGAGGTTCCGATTCCAGGGCAATGCCAATGACCCCGACCAAAATGGAAACACCACGCAGAGTCCTCCCTCCAGAGATATCTCCCCCACGAGTCGCGACAACCTGGTGGCCAAACAGCTTGCTCGCAATACCGTGACCCAGGCGCTGTCAAGATTCACCAGCCCTCAAACAGGAGCACATCCAAGGCCAGGAGGGCCTCCCCACGGGGGATGTGGGCACCCACCCCTCCGTCGGTCGGACCAGTTTAAAGACTCCCAGTGCAGCTCGAGTAGACCGAGGAAATCCACCTCCTATCCCTCCCAAAAAGCCAGGGCTCTCCCAAGCTCCTTCTCCCCCACCCCCCAACTCAAGGCAATTATGGATAGCAGCAGGGCCTCCAGTGCAGGGGCCAAAGTTGATAACAAAACTGTGGCTTCATCTCCTTCCACCTTGCCCCAAGGGAGCAGGGTCGTAAACGAGGAGAATCTCACTAAGTCATCTTCCCCCAGCTGCCACCAAAACCGTCCATAGATTTAACTGTGGCACCTGCCGCCTGTGCCGTTTCAGCCCTGGCCACGTCTCAGGTGGGTGCCCGGCCTGCTGAAACCCTTGGACTGAACCAGCCTGCATGTTCAGAAAGTTCCCCCTGTCCTCCCCACCACCACTGCCTTTTGCTCTTCCATAAACCCTGTTAGTGCCGCATCCTGTAGAGCGGGTGCCTCAGACAGCCTCCTGGTAACAGCATCAGGTAAAGGGATTCAAATATTAAACCATCCATCCTCTTACGAATGTGGCCTTTCCTTTCACTGGCCTTCACTTTCTTCACATTGCTTGGAAAATATTTTTTTATGGAATATATAGTTTCCTTTCTTCTCTTGCTGTCCCCCACCCTCTTTTCCCATCCCTCCCACCCCCTCACCTCTTTTTGAGTATTTTTCTTTAAATGTTCCAGGGTATGGTGATTCATCTTGCTATATGAATTGCAGTTTTGTTTTGCTAAGAGCTTTGTTCTTTTTAAAATAACCTGAAAGCTGTGGTCTGGAGCACATGGAAAGCATTAATTTAGAGAGATTCAAGTATTTCCATGGGAAGAAAGATTATTCCTTCTCATTAAATATTTATCTCATAGTCTTTCACATTAGTGGGGCATCACCAGACAGCCTGTGTTCAGCTCAAGCCCTCTGAGATGCAGCTGAAAATGCTGTTTTCGAGGAGTCCTCTTAGCAGTCCACTTTGGAAGTCAAGTTGATTCTGTTTATTCTGTGATCGGCACAGTCTTCAGTCTCAGTATCAGTCTGGTGGTGTGTTTCAACCCCAGAATCACAGCTCGCATATTTATCAGTCCACTCTAAGTTTGGTTTCTTTCAAAAGCTGTTGACTCTATTTAAAGCTGTCATCTCTCAACACTTGAGCGCAGATGGATAATATAGCATGTGGGCTATATTAGAAAAGTCTTCCATTGCAGATGTGGTTTATGAAGTCACTGAAGCTGGGACCGTGAGCAGAGGATTTGATAAAGAATTGGAGCGTTTCTGTTACCCAGTGCTGGAGGAAGTGCTTTTTGTTGCCATAACAGTTCTTTATGGACTTAATGTGACTCCAAAATATTGTCAGGGGGTTAGGCGTCAATTGAGCTTTGTAGCAGTCTCATCAGAGAGAACTTTTTAACAATTAAAGCAATATTTGAATGGTATTATGTTTAAAACATAGCGGGGAGAGAGTGGGAATGAGAAAAACAGGTGGTACTGTACTTGGTAATTATCAGATAATGAGAGCAGTACCCTGGGACTTATTTGGTGATTATGAACTGTCTCCTTGAAATAAGCTTTTTGAGTTTGTAGTCATAATTTTAGGGGGATAATTAAGAGTTAGGAACAGCACAGATGTTGATACCAGTTAGATCGACATTGGGAGCTCAGGGCTACCATTTACAGCTCTACGTTGGTAGTGATTTTTTCTTCCTGAACTGAGTAAGTTTTTCATCTTAATATGGGGAATGTACTACACACCTAGGGGAGGATGGATCTTGGATTGAATATTATAGTGTGTGCTCTGTATAGAGCAGCAGAAATAGTGAATGAATAGAGGAGATATTCTTGCTTCAGTGATAATAGCTTAAAATGTGTTTGGAGTTTTGCTTTAGAACTGACTTCAGTCTTTGTAATATTTTTGCGGAAATCCAGCCCATGAATTCGGATGTATTATGTCTGAAGAATTTGTTGAGTTTTTCCAATAAAAGTTTATCACTTCTATCTCCTTGGGGAGCCACTAGACCCCACACCCTTTTAAATTCTAAAATCTTGCCTTCAGATATCAGTTTATATCCTTGACAATTAGGATTAAGTTAAGACAATGATGAGATTTGTAACAACCAAAAATACAATTAATTATAAATTGCCTCAAGTCTATTTAGCAAACATTCAGGGCTTCTAAAGGAATGTCACTTTCCTCCAGAACTTGTCAGAGGAATGCATTTCAATTGTTGGATGATCAGAGTCAAAATCAGAAATCGCCCCAGGCAACTGGAGTTACCATACCCTAGGAATTCTGTTGAGGTTTTTTCTGTCATTTTTGCTTTATTTGATGCACTTTATTTAATTTGGTTCAGACATTTTTCCTTAGTTAAACCTACTTTAAAAAAATTGATTCTCCACATATGATTGGATTAAGGCTAAATCAGAAAATGAGATTGATCTGAGCTATGATATTAACCATCTCTACACTCTGAAGCTGATGCCAGAAGCTGTTCTCAACTCCTCTACCCTCTGCCAGTGCTTGTGCTGTCTATACCCTTCATCATTGCATGTTTCACGAGATGCTCACCTTGACCTTGTTCGCACGTGATGCTGCAAAGCTGAATGATCTTTTTCTAACATCATTAGAGTAGCTGTATGGCCGCAAGTCTGTTTTCTGATTACTGACCCATTACTTAACCAGTTAAACCAGTTAACTCTTTACTACCACTTTCATCCTCGTTGGGAATTTCAAATTAGGAGCAAAGTCTTTTGGTGGAGTTTCATTTCTCCCACAATCTCAGTAGGATTTGTTGAAATTATTTTGTCAGTGCTAAGGAAAATTGGAAGTGGTAATGGAGATACTAAATTTTTAGCATACTTGGTATCTATGAGTAGATGCCAGGTTGCATTTTTCTTTTGTAAAGTATTTTAAAAATAGAACACAGGGGCCAAGGAGATAGTTCAGGGTGTAAGGCGCTTGCCTTTGCACACAGCTGACCCTGGTTCAGATCCTGGCACTACATGTGTTCTGCCTCGATCAGATCACTTCTGGATCATTGTCAAGAGCGATCCCTGAATGCAGAGCCAGGAGTAAGGCCTGAACGTCACTAAGTGTGATCCTCAGAACAAAACAAAAGATATGTATACATAGATTGCAATGGAAAATGTAAGAAATATAACATATACTCGTGTGTGAGACAATCATGAAGTGGCTTAAAGATTGGAAAAGTATGTTTCTGGTTACTTAATATTAAAAATAGATTTCCAAAGAAATTATACTTCTAATGGAATATTTTCAAGTAAAATCATTTAAAATAAGCTTATATTTAAGCCGTGCCCAAAAGCTAGAATTGTAGTAAGAAATGAAAACAAATCCAAGAAAATAACAAACTGTTCAATATGTAATTATGGATACTCTTTTTAAAAGATCAAGTGAAAGAGGTAGTACAGCTGGTAGGGCAGATGCCTTGCACATGGCTAACCTCCGGTACAATCCCGGCATCCCATATGGTCCCCTGAAGCACCACAGGAGTAATTCCTGAGTGCAGAGCCAGGAGTGACCCCTGAGTATCACAAAGTGTGAAACTAAAATGAACAAAAAATAGATTTAAAATACCAAGACCCCTTGGATGAAATGGAAGGCAATGGGGCCGGGAGAAGTACAAGGAGAGAGAAGGCAGTGTGGGGGGTGGGAAGAAGAGAGATCAGAATGAGATGAGAGAGGGAAAAGGGAAGACATGGGGAGGGAGCCCTAGACAGAGATTGAGAGCCTGAGATAGGAAACAATATTGCCTTTATTCCACAGAGGACCACTGTGCAATGCCTTCCTTTTTCCTTTGTGTTTGCTTTGCAGTCAAGGTTTCATACCTTGAGACTTATAATTTCTGCTTATCATACATTTCTAATAAGTACTGATTTAATTTTTGTGGGCTTCTTTTGTTTGTTTTTAAGAAAATACAAAAGGTAAAATGTACCAGAGAGGAGCCTTCTTGTAAGTATGAAGTAAAAATACTATTTTTGTAAGAAGAACTAATGAATATCAGTGGGGATATAGTATATAATTTAGATAAATATTTAATTTTATGAGGATATTGAGTATTGTATGTAATTGCAATTTAATAGGGTAAAATAATTTATAGATCCAAATAATTGGTTATGAAGATATAATACTGAATTTAATAAGCAGTCTAATCTCATTTGGATAAAAGTTTTTGTGAAATATTTTTTAAAATAGCAAGCAGTTTCTTGCTGGGCACTCTTAGTATTTCTTGAAATAATTTAAGGCTAATATAAAATTATATATGATTATAAAACTTTTTGCAGACATGTGACCATGGCAGCATGTCTTTGGGAAAGTATTCCTATACCAGTATGCATTGAATATAAATGATGTCTTTTGTTGTGTCTTGCAACAGAGCAAGTGTGTCTGTGGATGAATATGTGCACATAGGCCCATACTTACCACCCGCCATTGTTTTGAGGTATTTGGGTCTCCACATGGAAGAAAGTAAAATGGCATCTTTTGAAACCAAATTGTATTTGAACCTAAAATACACAAAATAACTATATATCACATTAAATATTTTTACTTTACTGTTTTTTACAGCCTTTTGATCAAGGAAGAATTCAGAAAATTTTCCATGCTATTTGCAGCCGACTTCACATACTTAACAGATTCTCTTCTAAAAGTGCTAAATACTGATGAGAAATAATCTAACTATGATAACTCTTATGACTTTTATTAAAATTATATGGTAGAGTGTCCTGTTTTGTTGACTGATTAAGTTTCTGTACCAAGTTATAAAGATGGCCAGGTGATACAACCTTCAGAATTGTTTGTTGAATATTTGTGCTCTTAGAGTCTAAATCAAATTTGTATGTTTTGTTTCTATTCTAATACTGAAGAGTAGTGAGATCCCCGTTAACTTTATTTCCAAATAAAATTCAAGGAATGTAAAGAAATTCCTTATTGTCTCCTCTTATTGGTTTATAAACAATTTATTAGTACCTTAAAAACATTGTTGAGAAAAGAAAAACCTCTATTTCTCAAAATTGTTTCTATATTGTTACCCCTTAATCTATCAGTTTGCCTTTTTTTCAGACTGATATTGAAATAGAGGAGACCTGTGCGTTATCTTGACATTCAAATTTGTTTGAACTTCTCCTAAAGAAAAATCTGAACTTTTGAAACGGGCTAGCCATCTTAGATTCCTAAAGCCAGTCACCACTTTAACACTTATCTGAGCAAGACTGATGACTAAAATTAATTTGTCTCCATGTATGTTAATCCAATTAGCAGCAGATAAAAAAGATCTTAAATAACAATAGAAACTTGTTCTAAGTAAACATTAACAGATTGATAATGTTAGCAACCATGTGGTTTCTATAATACTTTTGGGATACATGTCATATGTCTATGTGTGTATAATTCAGAAGGGAGTGGATAATGTCTGTCTCCTCTCCATGCTCATTCTGTCTAACCTGGGTCGCTTTAACCCACAGGCTGGTCACCCTCCCTAACCCCTTTGCTAATGAGTGGTGGTCCTGCCCCCTGGCTGGCAGGCCCACCCTTCTTCAGCAAGCTGCTGCCCAGGGAAATGTCACTTTATTATCAATGCTGCTTAATGAAGAAGGACTGGACATTAATTACTCCTGTGAAGATGGCCATTCTGCCTTGTATTCTGCTGCTAAGAATGGACATACAGGTAAAGGTGCTGGTATGACATCTGCTTACAAAAGAATAAAGTAGCCGTAGCACTTGTAAATATTGTGGCAAAATTTGTTTGGGTTTTAATTTCTCTTACAAGTAATAGTATTTTTTAACGTGAGATTTAGAGTTGTGTAGGTATTTAAAAAATTCAGATTTTTCACTTCCAATATACTAAATTTTATTGCAGCACACAGAAAGTCATCTTAATCTTATGCGCAGTTTTGATCTTAGAACTGTAACTGTAAAGCATATTTTAGAATAAAGCCTTCCATCTGTGATCACTTTGGCTAGGACAAAATAGCCCTCTTTTGTCTTAGAAATATCTGATGTGAGAGAAAGTCAAAGCACGTGATACAGTGAGGGAAAGTTTTAGTAGTTAGTAAAAGTCAGAGGTCTAAAATTGTTCTGCACTTGGAACGCATTATAGTTACCTAGCTATTTTTTCAAAAGAACTGAGAGGATAATTATAAGTGACATATCACTGAATTAGGAATTACTTCTGTTACTTAAAATGCAAATCCTTTAGTCAAATATACTAAAACATATGGCAGTACAGGAAAAGATGATTTGACTACAAATGCAAAGTCAAATAACATTGCATATCTTTAAGTTGCCTGCCTGTTGATTTTAATTCATATTCCTTGGATGTTTTAATTCAGCTTCCTTAGAAATTTCCAGAGCATTCCCTGTTTGAATGAACTAAATTAAAACATCTAGGGAATAAAAAATATAGATAGCTCGTTACATAAGAGTGTTTTGAAACTCTTTGCCTCAAAATAACTTTAGAAATCTTCTTTAATAGAGAGAAATTTAAGGTCTAAATTGATAATCGCACCAGAGACAGGTGACATTTTATGAATTCTTTCTTATTCAAGGAATTGAGTTTAAGATGACCACTACACAAGTGCATTTTAAAGATAAAATAAAGCATCATCATAAAGTAAGAATTTAATGATTTAAATACATAGAATGACAAGTTCAAGTTGTTGACCAGATCTGGTTCTTTATGCTTTAACATTGACTTCTGGGACAGGCTGGCAGAAAAATCTGGTGAAGCATTTTTTTTTCTTTTTGATACGTGACAATTCTTTTACTCACCAGCAGCTCTTCCAAATGAAGGGAAGATATCTCAGTTGGTGAGTCTGTAG
Organism: Cryptotis parvus; assembly: GCA_021461705.1. Lineage (NCBI taxonomy): Eukaryota > Metazoa > Chordata > Mammalia > Eulipotyphla > Soricidae > Cryptotis > Cryptotis parvus. Next base: position 183,000 of record JAJIBD010000489.1, read on the forward strand.
TATTGTTAATCCTCAGGTAAAGAGAATCCCCTGTACGGTAGTCTCATATCTGTCAGAATGGAATTATGGGAGGAACTTGTTCATGGGAGTGTGTTCTTTGGATTCCGTTTCCATGTGCAACATAGATAGCATTTGTCTCTTCCTGTGTGGAGTGAAAATGGTGTTCTGTTCCAATTGCAGACTGTGTGAGATTGCTGCTGAATGCAGAAGCCCAAGTCAGTGCTGCTGATAAAAATGGCTTTACACCATTGTGTGCTGCGGCTGCACAGGGACACTTCAAGTAAGTGAGGCCCCAGCTCTTGATTTTAAGCTTCCCTACAAAAAGATCCTTTCTGTAATTTGCACATGCATTTTAGTTCTGGCTAAATGCATAAAGGAGAACTTAAACTCCTGAAAGATAAAATCAGCAGAACCACTTTGAATTAAATGCATAGTAATAGAGAATTTTTCTTCTCAATAATAGTTGAGTAGCTGACTGAGTGATGTGAAGAACTAATGCTGCGTCAAAACCTCTTAAGGGTGAATTTGTTTCACAACAGAATTGTTTATAGCATGTCAGCCTGTAAGTGTGGTTAAAGGTTTTGTTCTTCACTCTTTTCCATCACCCCAATACATAAAGAGAAAATAAAATTTTCTGCTTACAGTCGCATTAAAAGTAAAACATAGATTATATTTGTTGTAGTATTCTTAACTCCTTAGTGACAATTTCCAAATCTCAATTAGTCAATTTGTTTTATTGTTTTAAAATATCAAAGCAGGATTTTCACATCCTGAATATAAGTAGAGCACAGAACCAAGAATCATTCTATTAAAATATATTATTATAGCTTCAGCAGTGCTTTTGTGGTTAACATGATTATAGATGGGACTTTTTAAAATTGAGTCATATTTTGATAATGAAGTAAACTTTCATTAGGTTGCTTTTTCTTCCAGTGCTTAGTCAGTTGCAGGAAGGGAGGTTGTTCAGCGTTTTACCATGATAGAAATGTACCTTAAGAAATGTTAGGATTTTGTACTAGGACAGAGAAGAGACCACTATGACAGTGATAGCTGGAAATGATCACTCTGGACAAGAACTGGATGCTGAAAAGAAGTAACGTGATATGCATGATACCCTTTCAGTAGCAATATTGCAAACCACAATGCCTAAAAAGGAAGAAAAGGGAGGAAAAAAGAACAGTCAATAGAAACAGGCAGTGGGAGGCGGGATGGGAGGGTAATGATGACACTGGGTGTGGGAAATGTATACTGGAGAAAGGATTGGTGTTAGAACATTGAATGACCGAAACTCACTCGTGAATAACTTTATAACTGTGTATCTCATGGTGATTCAATTAAAAAAAATTCAGAATTCTGGAATATGGATTTTACATATCATAAGATATGACAGAAACCCAATTATGCACATCTTAGTAATCGTATATCTTATGGTGGTATAATAAAAAATTTTTAAAAATAACCCTTAGTTAAGTTTTTAAGCACCTCTAACATGTATCTCCATATCCTAAATTCACTGTTAACAGCTGAGGATGCTGATTAAGCCTTTACTTTATCTGCATGTATACTTTTTGTGTTACTGGTTGTGGTCGAATATGGAGCTGCTTTCTTAGGTAGTCATGTAGTTGTGGCACTGGGGTCCTGAAAAGCTTTGCAGAGAAACACTTCAGGAAATCCAGGACTTGATTAAAAATATATGCATAGTTATATGTGCATATATATGCCTATCTATATCTATGTCTATATGCATCAAAATGTAACTTAGTTTTAAAACATATGTTAGGTTAACATTGCCAGGAAAGCCAAGTAAAAAAGCCATGCAGATTAATATAGAAGCAAAGATGATTTTTTAAAAATTTGGTTTTGAGCCCAGACTTAGTGGTACTCCAGGCTTATTCCAGGCTTTTGTTCAGGGATAATTCCTGGTGGGTGCAGGGTACCAGATGGAGTGCCAGGGATCGAACCCAGTTGAGCTTAGTGCAAGGCAAATGCCCCACCAGCTGGATTATTGCTCCACCCCCAAGAGAGGAGATGATTTGAGTTATTTCTTTGGTTATAACTTAGCCCTCCTTTCTCAAGGAGGGTTGAGGGTTGTGTTGCTATCCAGGTTTACAAGCTCCCGTAGCCTTTAGCTAGTTACTACAAGTGAAGGAATCTTGGTCATAGCTCCATCTTGATTCCCAGGATACCGAGTTTCTGTTTTCTGTTAACTGTGTTTTTTTTTCTTAGTAAGGCAGTCCCCTGCAGAAAACAGAACAACCTCTGCTGTCTTTTCTCCCCGAGCATCTCTTTTCTGTCTCCTTGCTGCCTTTTATAGCGGAGGCACATGATGGCCTGCTGTCAACACTATTTATAATTATTTTTTAAGTGAAAATCTCAGAGTGACTCAGCAGCCTCACTCTTTTCAAGGCACAAGCTATTTTGAATCACAAATAATATATATGTCAAGCACAGCTAAGCCATTCATCCGCAGAAGTTAAACAGCTTCCAAGGGCAACTTTTACAAGTTGGATACAGACAAGTGTCATAAGCCAAGTGTTAGCATTTGAGCAAAGCTGCTCTTTCAGATTTTCATGGGAATAATTGCATTGGTCACTAAACTGTTTCTTATAATCTTGCTGAAAAAAACCAGCAAAAACCATAGTGAACTACGATATCTGTTATTTATGTCTGTGTATAAAACGGTGTCTGTGAAGATACACAGTTGCTCTAGCATTCTATGCTATATTGTCTTAGATGAGTCTGCAGTAATCACATCCAGTATTTATGTACATAATCATATCCTTGTGTTCAGGTGTGTAGAATTATTAATTGCATATGATGCTAACGCTAACCATGCTGCTGATGGAGGACAGACACCTCTATACCTGGCCTGTAAAAATGGAAACAAAGAATGTATAAAACTCTTGCTGGAAGCTGGATCTGACCGAAGTGTAAAAACCAGAGTGAGTACCAATTGGTGTTTGGGTGTTTTGTCCTAAAATTGATAATATCTACAATATGCATATGAACTTTGTGACTAGAGAAGAAAAATGCATTGAAACAGTGGCCACTGTACTTTTTAGGAGATTAAATATGAGCAGTGCCTGGCCTTGTGTGTGAATCAGAAGCCTTGACTGCGAACCTAACAGTTTCTCTGTCCTCTGATCTCAGATAATTTATCTGTAAAACAGAAAACAAATATGTGTGTCATATTTTAAGATTTGTAGGATATAATGGGGGGAGCAAGTTTTCATTCATTCAAAACTCTTTCCTTGAGCATCACTGACTTTGGGGGAGGAGAGACAACAGCAAATAACACAGTGCTTGGCCTCCTGAACCTTGCATCCTAGTTGTGGGATTGGGGAAGGGATGCTAAAACAAGCGAACAGATAGTGGACATTTAGGAGGAGATGAAAATACCTGGTGTAAAGGGGTTCCTTTTAGAGGAGTTGATCACAAGACTCTGTAAGGAAAAATGTGACAGTAGAACCATGACCTGAGGAAGTGAGAGTGTGGGCTGCAAGTGAACTGAGGAACAGTGTGCCAGGGCTGAAGGAGACAGCGATGTGAGCCCGAGGAGGTGAGGGGAGCAGTGCACCAGTGCTGAGATGGGACAATGGTGGTAGTCCCCGTGCCCCCACAGGAAGGCTGGAATGGTTAGAACCAGAAACTACTCACAAAGACCGTAACTACTCACAAAGTTGAACACATGGATAAGGACTAAGAGTAAGGAGGATGCCATTGAGGGCTTTGAGCAGAGAAAAGACAGGAAAGTCTCATTTCATATTCATTATTCTGACTGTAGATAGGGGCAGAGCAGATGCAAGGAATGTTGTCAGGAATCTGTTGTTTTACCTCAGTGAGTAAGTAATGATGGTATGGAGATAGGTTCAGAGGGAGAAATGGTAAGAAATGGTTGCAATCCTGGGTATAGTTTCAGGGGCCATTATCTATTTTAAAAAGTATAAGCAGTAGTGGTGGTGGCAAATGTTTCATAATACCTGAAAGATCAGGTTCTGAAGTCAGTGTTGTGGGGCCTGACTTCTCTGAAATAGCCATTGGGTGAGTTATAGCTCTTCTCTGTGCTTTGGTTGATTACCGCCCTCCCCCGTCCACAAATGAGATTAACAATCGTGCCTGGAGAGCTAGTACAGGGGCGAGACATTTGCCTGGCACCTGTATTCAGCCCTTAGCACCACATATGCTCCCCTGAGCTGCCAGGCATGAGCACACACAGTGAATATAAATGAATAATAATGGCTGTTGTCAGGGTGTATCAAAATGTCATGAAATAATCTCTGTAAAGTCATTGATACTGTGTCCAGGTACTTTTAGCCATTCTGTCATCCTCATCACCACCACCATCAATAGTTTGATTTGTCATGTGTGTAAACTAAAGGAAATTCGTGTCAAGATGGCTGTCCCTGGCTCACTATCCTTCTAGTACTGATAGATGTTATTGCATAGATGGTTCAGCACCCGCAGGTTCAGACTCACTGATTTCCTTAGCACCTGAAGCACCATATGTGGGAATCCACTATGGAAACTGCATACTCAGGTAACATGACTCCTCTCTCATCATTCTGGTATAGCCTGTGAAAAATGCGTAAGTTAATCCAGAGATTTGGAAATGAAATGCTTTGCAAGTGTAGTTCACAGAAGAGTGCCTGGTGAATGAGTACTTCCAACTCAGGTTATACAGTTAAAACAAAAATTTTCGAATTGGGTTTCATCAGTGTTCTGTGACAGACTTGGTGACTACAAACAGCCCCGAGTACACTGATACGCGTCTCTATGACAGGAGCTGGCAGCATGATCTAGTCTTCATTGAACTCAGACCTGATTTAGTTTGTGTTAGGGCGGCCCTCCCAAAGTATTCAAAGGATGATAATCATTGCCTTCCAACATATTCCTGAGCAAAGTATAGACATACTAATTTCTGAGGGTTATCTATACCTAAATTCTCTTCTTTTGCTGCAGAATTGATTACTGTGTATTTCCCAGAAAGCATCCTTAAAATTTCCTACAACAATCAGCTTTATAGATCTAAAGAGAACTGACAATTATTGATATTTCATATTTCAGATCAACTTTATAGATCTAGAAGAGAACTAACAATATTTGATATTTCCAGGATCTACTATGAGAAATACTGAGTTATGTTGCTAAAAAGATTTACTTTATTTTTTTATATTTTTTATTTTATTATACCACCGTGAGATAAACAATAACAAAACTGTTCATGAATAGGTTCCAGTATATGGTGTTCCAGCACCCATCCCTCTACCAGTGCCCATTTCCCACCACCAGTGCCCCCCTCACTCCCCCTCCTCCAATCTGTCTCTATGGCAGGCATTCGGCCTCTTCTCTCTCTCCTCTCTCTTTCTCTCTTTCTCTCTCTTTCTCTCTCCCCCTCTCTCCCTTCACTTACACATCATGGCTTACAATACATATATTTAAAGGTTATCATGTCTTTGCCTACATTCAGTGCTCAGTTCTAGGCTGGTATTACCATTTTCAACAATTATTAGCACACTGGTCCCTCTCTGTCTTACTTAACCTCTAACTTCTTAATACTTGCAGTAGATTCCACCAACTGACAAGTCTTCCTGATCCATGTTTTGCCAGGCCTTGGATATTAGTATCATACTTGGTTTTTAATATCCCGGAAATGAATGCGGTCATTTTTTTGGGGGTCAAACCCGGCGATGCTCAGGGGTTACACCTTCTCTTTGCTCAGGAATTACTCCTGGTGGTGCTCGGGGGACATGGGATGCCGGGATTGAACCCAGGTCAGCCGCATGCAAGGCAAATGCCCTACCCGGCTGTGCTATCCCTCCAACCCACATTTTTTTTGTCTGTCCTTTTCTCTGTGGCTAATTTCACTCAACATGTCCATCCATTTATAGGCAAATTTCATAACTTTGTTTATCCTAACAGCTGCGTAGTATTCTATTTTGTAGATGTACCATAGTTTCTTTATCCAGTTTTCTGTTCTCAGGCACTAAGGTTGTTTTCAGTTTCTGGCTATTGTGAATAGTGCTTTAATGAACATAGAAGTGCAGATGTTTCTGCTGTGTGTTTTTCTGCCTCCCAGGGTACATTCTCAGGAGTGGTGTGGCTGGGTCAAATGGGAACCTCAATTTCTAGTCTTTGGAGGAATGTCTATATTTTTTTCCCAAAAAAGGCTAGACTAGTCGACATTCCCAACAACAATGAATGAGAGTCCCTTTCTCCCTGCATCGACACCAGCACTGGTTGTTCTTGCTCTTTTGGTTGCGTGCCAGTCTCTGGGTATGAGATGATATCTCATTGTTGTATTGATTTGCATAAAAGTTTTACTTTTAAAAAAAATTGCTTGATAAGAACCAGATGCAGCACTACTGGAGGGGTCAGGGGTTTGGTGGTGGGAGTTCTGGGGCCTACTCAGATGCTATGCTTGGTTTTCTCCATGTGTTGGGCTTTAATGGTTCAGTGCTCAGACCTGAACAGCACCTGAAACGAAAACTACAACCAGCATTGCTTAGGTGCCATGCAACACAAGGGGATTGAACTCAGGGCTTTGCACTTGTATGACATGTGCTTTACTACTTGAGTTCTTTCCTCTGGCCCTTGACAGAGAATTTTTTTAATTTTTTTATTAAATCTTTATTATACCATTGTGAGATATACAATTATAACGTTCATGTTTGGAGGTTTCGGTCGCACAGTGTTCCAGCACACCCCCTCCACCAGTGCCCATTTCCCACCACCAATGGCCCCAATTCCCTCCCCCTCCCAACCTCCATGGCAGGTTCTTTATCTCTTTTCTCTTTTCTCTTGCCCTCTCTCTTTTCCTTCTCTTACACATTGAGGGTTACACTACATACAGGCAGCATTTCTTTGCCTGTATTTAATGCTCAGTTCTAGGTTGGTATTAACCCTTTTCGACATTTATTCACACATGTTCCCTTCTCTGTCTTACCTAACCTCTGACTCCCACACATTTGCGGTAATTTCCACTTTTGGTAAGACCTCCTGATCCACGCTTTCGCCTGACACTGGATTTTGGTGTCATTACATTATATATATATATATATATATATATATATATATATATATGTCATGCAAATAAATGCAGTCATTCTATATCTCTGAGAGAGAATTTTTTTTTATTTAAAGATGCACTCTATTTAGTTTTGAAAATATGGGAAAATCATTGAACTGTTACATTTTTAATGCATTTTATTTAAGAAATGCATGGTGTTAGAACAGTTATAAAATTCCGCTTGTGAGAAATGAATATCACCAGTCTAAATGGCAAAAATAGTGCACAACATGGAAGTGAGTCACATGCATCTAACCATGCAACTCAGAAAACCGTGCTTGAGATAGTTGTTGATGAGCTTAATAATTTGTTACAGGACAGAGGCCCCAAAACAGAGATAAGTAGTAGAAGTTATAGGGAAACATCAGAGAACAAATTTATTTCATGAATTGTTATCAGGGCTATGCCCTTCAGGTTTTGGAGGTGGGCGACCAATCTGTGCTATTGATCAAAAAGAGCTTGACACATGTCAGAATGTGTTCTACCGCTTAGGTCTTCTTTCTTCAGTCTCTTCTTTTTCTGGTAACCTTTAATAAGAAATCAAAGGAGCACGGAAGGTAGAAGTTACCAAGAAACTGCTACCACATCACTTTTATGATATAAATTTGAGAAAGTCAAGAACACTTGTTCTCTCACTGTATGATTGAAACGCAAACATGAACATCTTTGTAATTGTATATCTCACGGTGGTATAATAAAATGCTTAATAAATAAAATAAATAAATAAATAAATAGATAAATAAATAAATAAATACATAAATACATAAATACATAAATAAATAAATAAAAGAACACTTGTTCTCTGACTCCTGAGTATGGCTGATATTTAAGTAAAGTGGTCACAACATAATCAGGACCAAGCCATGACATGCTGCACTGACTGACTGGTGCCCTTGAACACTGCTTTGTTCCAGTTACTGCCCAGCCATGGTCTTTTCTCAGCTATGAACTTCATAGATTTGAGAAGCAGAAGCCAATAAAAGTACACATCGTTTAAGGAGCAGTTTGTAAATGATCAGATGACTCAGTCTAAATGTAGATTGTTCCCTGTTTTTCTCCTTGTTTCCAGCCTCATTATTATGATTTTTTTTTTAGTAAGAATAGAGTTTTTTGTTTCTCGATATATGCCATCATTAAGGTGGCTGGTGCTTTTTTTTATTATACCACTGTGAGATATGCAATTACAAATATTTTCATGTTTGGGTTTCAGTAATACAGTGTTCCAGCACCCATCCCTCCACCAGTGCCCGTTTCCCACCACCAATGTCCCCTGATTCCCTCCCGCCCCGCCTGCCTCTATGGCAGGCACTTTGCCTCTTTCTCTCTCTCTCTCTCTCTCTCTCTCTCTCTCTATCTATCTATCTATCTATCTATCTATATATCTCAAAGAAAAGGTATACTGTGGCTCAATGAAATATATTCAGTAACAGGTCAAATTACTTTAAAATAAGCCAAAATACAAATCACGAAAACTATCCCTTTGAAAAAAATGAAAACGTCTAATGCTGACAGTGCCTGAGTAGAAAGTGAACACAAATTTATATAAAAATGAGAGTGGTCTCACTTGGAGGATTTATGAAAGTAGATTGCGGGCTTCTCCCCCAGACGTGCTGGTCTGGTACATCTGGAGTGAGGCAGTACTTGATTGTGACCCTCTCCTTAAGAAAGGTTCAGAGGCTGCCCCAGCAACCATCTAAGTGAATATCTGAGGCTTCTAAGTAATATATTCTAGTTTCTAAAGTTTCCTCTGTCTGCTTCCTACTGCAATCACAAAACATTCAGTAGACACCCATCAAAATGCTGTGGAGCTATTTGGTTTTGTTTTCCTGTGTGTCAAATATGTTCTCCATTATCTAGTTTCCTTCCATCTGGACATATTGGCATAAATGTTTAAGACCACCCAAGTTAGAGCCCTCCCTCCATAGTAGCATTGGTTTATAATAGCATTCATTGAAGTATAGCACTAATCACATTATAGTTGAATAAACATTTTTTTAATTATTTCTGTGTTATGGGACAGAGAAACATGCATTAAGTTAAGAATTTGCTTTGTATGCTACTGATCTGACTTTAGTGCCTGGCACCATGATCCAGCCAGGAGTGATTTCTAAATGCAGAGCCAGGAGTACACCTTGAGCATTTCCAGGAGTGACTCCCAAACAAAGAAAATCTCTTTGCTCAAGTTGTTTCTTTCTGTAATATTATATTGATATTTCTGTATCTAAAACTTACCTACTGGAAGTTTTTGATACCTGCTCACTCTGAATGGTTAAGCATTCAGAGAAAAGTCCTACAAAGCTGCAAGCATGAATGATAGGAATGGGTAATGCAGTGATAAATGTTAGAGTATTTAACTCAACTCTTAGCTGACATTCAGGTTGGGAGAGCCTGCCTTTCCCAGCTCAGTGATCCATGCCCAGAAACACTTAGAGGTGATTTTTAAATAATTCTTCTCCATGTCATAATCAAACCTGTCCCCCTGATCATTTTCTTTTCAGGATGGCTGGACACCAATTCATGCAGCTGTGGACACTGGTAGTGTGGACATTCTCAAGCTTCTTATGTACCATAGAATACCAGCTCATGGAAACTCTTTGAATGAGGAGGAGCCTCAGTCAGGCATCTTTGAATTGCATGGAGAAGAAAGTCCTGGAGGGACATCCAAGCCCATTGTTCCGGCAGACCTCATCAACCATGCTGACAGAGAGGGCTGGACCGCTGCCCACATTGCTGCTTCCAAAGGGTTCAAGGTGGGTGGTAGCAGCTAGCCTCAATACACAGTTGTAGTTTGAGTGGCAAAGTTGTCTATCAACAGTGCAGTTCAGAAACTGAATAATAACAATATTAGAGATGATTAGCTTTTAGAAACAAGTAGATTTCTTTCTTTCTAATGATGATGTATCACCTGATATGTGTAAGGCTCTACATAAAAGATTCTTGGAGCTTATTAACAAAAGTGGGAGTCATTTTTTAATCTTCAACCTCATCCCAATTGACAAGAGGTTTGGTACTGATTTTATCTACTCTGTTGCTCTATTCAATACCAAGTTCTCTCTCAAGGTGGAGGGAGTAACAGGATTTATATCATGCCCTCAACTCTGAACTACCTGTCTTTACATTTTACCTGGGCTTTCTCACTGTTGCATGAGACCTCTTGATTCCACTGTAAAAGCAGAAAGCAGTAAAGGAAATAACATAAATGTCAGTTTTTCACTCTTGATGTTTTGCGATTTGAATCTCTTGAGATGTAACATGTTTATCTGTTAGTAAGCCCCTGAACATCAGAAACTTGTGTATACTAACATCTGCCAGGGTTGATATGTCATCAGGTAAGTCCAAATTTGGATACAAGGACCAGTATAAAGTGGGAAAAGTCTAAAACATTAAATGAGTAATACAGATATTTTTGAATATGTGTATTACATCCTTCCCATAAATGGTTAGGATTTTATAAAGTGATTTTGTTTTATTTTAATGGAATAAGATGACCATATTTAAGAGAGAACAGAGTTACAGGTGTTGTTGCTTGAATAGCCTCCATTTGGAAGAAATAGAAATAACTTCGGAAGCTGGGGAGATGGTTAGGAGGACTGAGCACTTGCTTGGCATACGAAAGAAAGCCTGAATTAAATCTGTTAAACTAAAAGTTCCCCAAACACCACCAGCAGTGAGCTCCAAAAACTATATTGAGTGTAACCCATGAGCACCATCAGATATGGCCAAAACAAAAAAAAATGATAAGTAAATACAGGAGCTTGAATTAAATTTGCCAGTTGCTGGAGGGGAGAGAGAATGGTTCAGATGATGACACAAAGACGAACTGTGAGTGGGTCAGACAGAAAACTCAGGAATTAAGACACTTTGCCTTGCATGCTGCTAAACCTGATTTAATTCCTGTAATTGATATGGTGCATGACCAAGAGTGATATCTGATCATGGAGTCAAGATAATGCTGCCCTGAGCACCACTGGTATAGGCACACCTTTCCCCCCAAGATCCAATTAAAAGAATTGAGATAGTAAGTGGAGAAGTGACTAACAGCTCCACATGTAGAAAGGAAGAGTAGTGAGAAAACAGGCTATACCGAGAGTTTCAACAAATGACACAGATTGAGAAATTTATTCACTGATTATATGAAACCTCTATAAAGGTTTCATATAAAAGGGCAAAGTCATCAGGTCTGTTGTTTAAGTTGATTTGTTTAGTAATAGCCTTAAAGAAATTGGGACTATGAAAACATATGGGTAGCTAAGAGAGAGACAAAAGTGCTAGAAATAATGAGAATTAATATAGACTGGAAACGTCTAAAGGCTGACATCAGTTAGGGAAAAATCAAGAAGCTCACCAGAAGAACGTTAGTGATGTTCCCAAAAGAGAAAAGGGACATTGTTCTAAGCACTGTTAGAAGGTAAGACCGCGCCTTCAGATGTGCTGGCGCTTCCACAGAGTGCTGTGATCCACGCATCCAGATGGAACTGGGAGAGCTACAAAGTGCTTTTTGGTGCTCCGGAGTTGGAGAACTCTTGTTATTGTGATCTCAGACAGAAGCTGTTTAGTTTGGCCGTTGGATTGAAAAAAAAGTTGTTGTTGTTGTTGTTGTTTTTGTTTTTTTTTTTTTTGAGAAAAAGGCATGATTCAGTTTAGGGTAGGGAATTATTTGTCAATAATAGTTTTTAACCCCATTTTTTTTTACCATTTAACAATAGCAACAACAAAGAACTTCAAAACTTCTGTGAACTTGATAGAACAGTGCTGATTTGAACAGAATACAACATGCTAAACCTAAAGTTTTAAATAGAAGAAATATATAAAAAAACCTTGCATTTAAAAAAAATCACAGTTAATGTAAAATAGTGTTATTTGATGGGGAAAGGTGTAGCAAAGGGAAATAGCTAAAAGAAAATCTGAATATAATGCAAGGTGTTATAATGAGTGTGGTGTACATGTACTCAGCCTGAAGGAAGGAAAAGTATAACAAAACTGAGCATCACAATCTAGTATCTCATTCATCTGGATCTCTCATGATAGGCAGAGAAAGTTGCTGCACAGGGGTGAGTTACCCTCTACAAGTGGGGTACTTGGCCTGCCTTTCACCTCTATATTTAAGAATTCCTTTTTTAGTCTTGGTGCTTTGGTGACCAAGGATGATAGCTTTATAGATTCTCAGGCCCGTGCCTGAGCATGTGAATTTTTTTTCACTGTTGAATTAAGGGAAATGCAGCCTCTTCTCACATATAATTTGATTCTCTCAATATCCATTTACGTTAAACGGCATAAGATGAATTTTGAGCCAGAGAGATATGTTTTAAGTGAGCATGATTGACAATAGTCACACACTGTAACGTAAAATGAAAGATTAAAATAATAGATCTTTTCCACTCTGGAGTGGCTTCTTAATCTCCCAGTCTAACATCTTCATTTTATGATTAGGAAGTTGAATCCCTAGAGGGATTAATAGATAGACATTGGGAATGGGGCCCAGATTGCCCAGTTTCATTACTCTTTCCACTGTGTCATTCTCCCTTCCCTCATAGTCAAAGATAATGAAAAAAATTTGCTTCATTAAAGACAAAGTTAACATTATGGTTAACTTTGTATCTAATTAGTTAATATTCATTATTATTAATCAATATTAATATTAATTTATACACTGGAAAGGCAGTCCCTTTACAATACTAAGTCCCTTAGATCACTTTTCTATTCCCCTCCCTCCCCACTAGATCACTTTTCTATAAGAAATGAATGAGCGAAAAATACTATTATGTTTTTTTGCTTTGGAGGAGTTCTGAGTCTTCTTTGTAGATAATAACGATTCTGCACTGACCATTACACTACAGTTAAAACACATTTTTTTTCTTTCTGTAACAGCATATGTTTGCTGCTGTACATAAGGTATACATACCGTACATAAGGTCTACATAAGGCAACAGTACTATCATTGCCAGGAAGATGATACTTTTCACATGCTTTTCAGAGTATGGAATTTCAGTCATGAAGGGATATAGCAAATTTAGTCCAAATATCTTTTGTTTATGATGAGAAATTACTAAGTGGGAGAATTTAGGAGCTAGGACAAAGGGCTAGCACACACACATGAGAGCCTCTGTTGAATCTTTTAGCACTGCATGGTGCCTGGACTATGCCGTGAGGTAGCCTGGTCACCCCCACATGTTGCCCCTGTGACTCTGCTGTCCCCCAGCCCCTTTGGTCCTGGAGCATTGCCACTTTCCCTTTTAGTCCTTGATCTTTTTCTATTAATTAAGCAAACTTAGATAAATCATTAGGTAATATTCTGCTAATAGAAAGTCCTCCTCTGAAGCTAGCTTGAGATCTAATTCAGAGAGAATAAATCATTAAGACTAAACCTTTGTTTTTTCATTTGTGTAATTAGATCCAGCAGTCTCTCAGTTCTGTCCTGAGGTCTTTGACATGTCAGATCTTTTGGAGTCAAAGTATCATTGACAACACTGTCTGGTTCTTGAGCATCTGTATCAAAGAGATACTGTATTTGGGGCTGTGTTTGTTTTGCTCTCAGGAATTCATTGTAATTCTAGTTTATTTATTTCCAAAGCCAGTGGCTTCCCTGTCCCTGATGCTTTTCATCTTCTTGGTTGCTTCACATGGTAACTGTTTTCACAGACTCCCCTTTTGCTTCCAGAGCACTTGACCTTGCTTACTTCCTCTCTATTTGATGACAAGGCATTCTCTTTGTTTTCCTGCAGCTTATCTCTCCCTAAGCAACTCCCAAGCTCCATTTTTAATTGTCTGTTTTTAAAGATCATACCTAGTTTTTTGAGTATTACCACGGATATCAGCAATAAATAGTCCCAAATTCAAATCACTACAGCTAGTGAAGATAGTTTTATCTGTCTTCCAGACATTTGTTCCTGGCACCGCCTTAGCAGTCAGCTCTGGGCAAAGGTGTAGCAAAGGGAAAGGTGTAGCAAAGGGATCAAAGGGATCACTTGTTCAAATGATCAAGTGACCATCTTAGCAGTCAGCTCTAGGCATGCTTACTGTTCTCTAGTTAGAGACCCATGAGATGTAACTATCTTGCGTCATTCCTGGTGTGCTGTTCAGATTGCTGAATGCCTGTTGCACTGTGATGGGTGAGTGAAAGATGTCTCTCACACCATACCTCCCCCTCTACCCCTAATCCCAGTTCGCTCAGATAATGGTTTTAAATATTTTTTTTTTTTTTTTTTTTGCTTTTGAGTCACACCCGACGCTCAGGGATTACTTCTGGCTCTGCACTCAGGAATTACTCCTGGCAGTGCTCAGGGGACCATATGGGATACTGGGGGATCAAACCCAGGCTGGCACAGGCCAGCCGCGCAAGGCAAACACCCTACCCGCTGGGCTATCGCCTCTGGCCCCAGGTTTTAAATATTTTTATACCTAGAGATTGGCACCAGTTCACACATTGGTTCCACAGTTCTAGCCGAAACCACATGGTAGACCAGTTGTCGTCAATGTTTTTGTTTTGTTCTACGTAAGAGAAAATCTGGACTTTACATATGCCAGGCATGCTTCACCACAGAGCCACTCATCCAGTGCTTTTACACCTATGCATTGACGCCAGCAGCTGGAAACCAGTACTCTGAGAGGTCTGGCTAAAGGGAGTTTGTCAAGTGCAGAGGCCTGTGTGAGATCCCATTTTTAATGTCCTTGTTATTAAGTACAGCTGCAGTTAGAAAAGGATGAGAAGAGCCAGAATAGTCACCATATTTCTCCTTATCACCCACTGTTGGGTTGGGAGAGGAAGACAAGTGAACAGTGAAATGTAAACCAGCACTTTAGGCAACATATTATTTCTGATACATAAAAATAACTGCTTTAGTATCTGTGTTAGCATTCTTTGTTCACCATGATTATCTTCCTTTTTCTCCTTAGTTATTCAAAGTTTTGGAAAATCCCACCTGATAGATGTGTGTGTAGACACTGGGAAGGTTGTTGGAGAATTTTTGTTTGAAACATTTATTCCAGAATGTTCATAGTAGTACATTATATCCTTGCTTAATTTGGGA